>WMED01007977.1:0-10541 GCA_019650415.1 Pipa parva | reverse complement strand
CGTGTGCTGTTGCTGCCGCAGGCGGCAGCACTAAACAGGAGAAGGAACCCGGAAGCTCTGATCACATGGACTGATCATGTCACAGGAGCCCTCCCCAAACCATGGAGTGAGTCAGCCAGGAATCCCTCTGTGTTGGATAAAGCACTCCACCAGCGAAAAAAATGCCTAGTGGAGCGCAGGACCCATTTGATTGGGTTAAACTTTGATATTGAGGTGGGGGCTGCAAACTATCATCCCGAGGGCTGCAGTTGGCCTGCGGGCCGTGAATTTGAGACCCCTACTTTATATTGTTTGAAATAGCCCATGTGAGTTTCCCACCATAAACTCTTATATTAGATAGGAACCAAGAATATGGAGTGGACTCAACACCACAGTTCCTTTAGTAATACACAGAAGGTGTAAAAAATACATTAAAGGAACACAAGATCACACTGTACTACTGATGTAAAAATAGTTATTATATAGAGAAAGGGTTAGAAATAGAGCTTTTCTTTATTTATAAATTATACTTAATTTTTTCTTGACGACAGTTTGGGTATCAAAACAGGTTATTATTGGTTATCTTTCTTTTTTTTACCAATTTTCCTGGTGATGAGGATCCCACCTTCTTCTAGTTAATATAATATTATACTGTATATTAATAGAATATTAGCACTGGAGCAGTCATTTTTACTTTCTCATTACTAATGGTAAAAAAAGTAAGAGCACTACGGCACTCTTCAGCTTCAGACCTCCTCCTCAGTATCACCAAAGTAGCAAGTGCATAAACAATATTATGTCAGACGAGCCATTAGCCTAAAGGGGACTGCAGTCCTGAAACTGTAAAAATAAGATAAGCTTTAATAAAGAACAGGAGACAGGGCAAAGAAATTCTCCTATAAGTATATTAAGACCAACCAAAAAGAATCACTCCTAGGATAATAAATGATTCTGTCCTTGTTTAATAGAGGACCTAGTAACCATTAACCTGCTGAGACATGGGGGGTGTGGGAGGTACCACAGGTGCATATGAGAAATGCCATCCAATACTATGTTACTTGATGCCTTCTTCTAGAGACTATTGGTGTTAACTCTGGCTCTGCCATTTGTATTGTTAAATGGGAACTAAAGATTAGCCCTCCAAAAATACTGGGTTAGTTTATATCTGTGTCATATACTTATCAATTGGTGGCCTGCTTGTTGCTTTAAGAAATCTTCTCCCATGGAGATCCCATGGCCATCACTCTCAAGTGCTATTACATTTGAAATAAAAATAGTTTCTTTTAGAATACTTAGGCATAACCTAGACAAAGCACAGACTTGGAACTCAATAACTGTCCAAATCCAAGTGTGCCAAGCTTTTAATATCATACCCAAAAACACTTTAGGCTGTAAATGCTGGAAAAAGGTACTTTAACAAGGTATTCATTAAAGGGTATGAAAACTTATGTAAATGTAATATATCAAGTTTTTACTTTTAATAAATTTATAGTAATTTTAATTATGTGTTACTGTGTTTAGACTGACCATTTAAAAATCTGTTTTAGAATATGTATGGTGTCTCTATGGAATAGTAACTTAAATCAAAACAATCTTAATGCACTGCATGTGTCTATATTCAGTTATGTTTTACTATTACTGGAACAGCCTTTTGTAATGGTAACATTGTCCAGTCAAAAAGATAAAAGGGGTAATTCAGGATTGTGCGAATTGAGCTCCGAAGCCTTCGGCTCACTTTGCACAGACTGATATGCGTTTGCTGATGTCCTGCACGCGGACATCAGCAAGTGCATTAAAGGGATTCCAGTCTCGGTGAGACAAAAAGTGTTGCCTTGTCGAGACTGGAATCCCTTTAATGCGCTCGCTGATGTCCGTGTGCAGGATATCAGTGAGCGAATATCAGTCTGTGCGAAGTAAGGAGAAGGCTTTGGAGCTCACTTCGCACAATCGTGAATTCCCCCCAAAATGTATGAGAATAAGATTCCAAGTTCACTAAGAAGAGAATAGATCCCACAAATCCATTACTTTGTTTACTGAGTAAAATAGACAAACAGATTTTTATTGTTATTAAGAATCCTTTGCATCTAAGAATTGTATGTGCTTTTTTTTAATTAAACATTTCCTATTGCATAGTTTTCCCCATAAGTTCAAGCTATTGTCCAGTACAAGGACTTTTCATTTCTCTTAACATTGACACCTGGATGAGGTCAGACAATGCTAATAAATAATATAATGACAAACATCTTTGAATTTGCAGGAGACCTTCTATAAAATCCACCTACATAATAATTTCTAAGTTCTATATCTAAAATATGTTACAATTAATGCACACTTACATGACATTATTGAGAGAGTTGCATTTTATTTTGTGGCCGTTTGAAAAGTGTGGCACATTCTACAAGAAATACAACTGAGATTAATTCATTTTAACTAGAAAAAGTGATCCCCAGAGTTGATTGCTAGTCCATATTTGTCTATTTAGCTGGACATTTTAGTAGTAATTGTAATCATGGTTTCTAATCCCAAATTAATTCAGTGCAAATGAGCTGTCAAGAGATGATTGATTTATTTTAGTAATTTGCCTTGATATGTGTTGCTGGGTGACAGAAGGATGGGGGTAAAGGGACTACATGGCATGAGTAAGCCTAAGGCTGGTTTCTAGAAGGCGTGAGGCCTAGATATTCCGTTCTCATCTGTCAAACCTACTGCTGAGTGAGGTAGTTTTCAATTTATATGAATGTCTTATGGAATGGGGTCCATGGATTCAGGTTTGTCAAAGTAAAAGACATTCACATTTCAAACAATTAGTAAGCAGTCCGTGAGAGAGTAATTTCTTTGCTCTATTGTTCCCTCTTGAATAGAAGATTGACATATCAATTTAATTCATCAACATGTAAATGAACCTGCGATTAATTGCTTAAAGGATTTTAAACACACATGTATTCTTTCCTATTCTGTTGAAATTATATGTATTTTTTACCATTTATGGACCTGCTAAGAATCTGTAAGCAAGACGTAGTATACTAGGGCTGTTATTATGAATCACCATAAATAGTGAATGACTGACCTGTGTCTTGTACTCTAAGGGGGTCATTCATTAAAGTGTGAACAGTTGCGTAAATTCCAGTTTCCATGTCCTTTCACAACTTCTCCAACCCCGCTTATGCAACAAACTCTGCAATGGGACGAATTCATGACCAATTCTGACGCTTACTCCAATCGCAGACTTGCAGAGCTCTTTGCATCAATTTCCGTGTGCGAGCACAGGTAATGCAGCTATTCAGCATGTGATGGACTCTGTAAAAGGAGCGGATTCTGTAAGGTGCAAAGCTCCAAATTCACCAGTTTGCCTTCGCCACATCAGAGTGACGAATTAAGAGGTTAATGGCAGGGCTCCAGTGTTGCGTAAGGCAACTATTCATTCAAAAGTAGCAATGGCAACTGCAAATAAATGAGTCTACTACTAAACATGAACTAGGTACAAGGTGACATACTGTATAAAAATAAGTATTTTTCACTTATATATAGTTAGTGGGATCTTATGAGACTGACATCACTGCCCTTCACTGGAGGAATTCGCCTCACTCCGCATGACTTCTCATCCTACTATTGTACAACTGACTATACCGCACTACGCATGCAATGGCGTCTGTTGCTGCCTGCTGCTTTATGAATAAGAATAAGTTAATTTGAGTCTTCCTGATCATAGTGACAGGAACAGAAGCGAGGTCACTATGCTAGGCAAATTCACACTTTAATGAATGACCCCCTTATAAATGTATAAGACTATCTGTTATAAGAGACCATTCAGTTCATTAATAAGCAACAATTAATTTCTTTAGCAGAAAGAGGTAAGACACAGAAGAATGCTCCTGCCAAAGATATTCATACCCCTTATAACTGACTACTATAGAAAATGTTGGGACAAACCTGGTGGTCTTCTTCTTTGGGTGGGGTACCACAGTTATTTTGTGATGTATGTTTTTCACCATAATGACAGCTTGTGCAGATGCTATTTCTGACTACTTATTTGCTCCTGCCTGTTGCTCTCAAACCTTATCAGTGACAGTTTTGGGCTCTTTCATCCTGTTCTGTTTGGTTTAGTTATGACTCCATTACCACCTGACTGTTCTCCTGATCCCAGCCAGGACTACCTGCCCTATGCCTTGTGTTCTCACTATCCAGCCTATTCAATCCTATTCACACAGGCAGGATTCTGCTTGTCTTCATGCTTAGAACAGTCATGAAAGGAAGCCTTTCTGTAATATATCTGAGATTGTAGTAGAAGAACTGTATGCCGATTTGTTTTTCCATTGTAATTTACTAAATAGAAGGAATATGTTTCCTCTTTAAAACAGGACATCTATAAACATACAAACCACAGGTAAATAGTGGTTCCTTGGTTATCCTGCAGCCTAAATGCTTTATGTGTGTACCAATACTGTGATACTGGAAATCACCTATTATACAAGCAAATCTTTGTCTGCAAAATATGGATTTGGCACTCTGCAATGAATAGAGCCATGACTTGTATTGTATTGTTCATAAAAATTCCTATTGAAGATATACAGTGTTGTTTCTGCAGTAGGCATGAAGCCACACTAAGAATTCCTGACAATACTAGCTGGGCTGGATGTAACTTTAGTACATGTACTGTAGTGATGTAGATCTGTTCTTGGCAGTGTAATAGTTAACCATTGTAATGCCACAGAAATGAACAATGAGTACTGGCAGATGAAAGGTTAAAGGTGAGCTCATAAAGAGCCCTTAATCTCTCCCTGAATACACTTGGACCTAGGATTTTACATTTTCAGCAATCTGGGTTTCAAAATTCTGGCAGCTTCTAAAGGGGCTTGTCTATGGAAGGATCCTTTAGAAAAACGGCTTAGAGTTTTAAGATGAAGGAAACGCAGGCAGCTAAAGTGAAGATTTAGGACTTTCTGGAAGGCTTGTGGTGCCTAAGCCCTGCTTGCTTGAGCAGTCTGAGGGTCCTTTTGCAGCCTAAGAAGGATTAGGATCCCCTAAACCAGCAGGGCTATGCACACATTGGGAAATGTACCAGGCTCCCGCTAATCACTTCTTTGCTCTCTAAATCCACAATCATTTTCTTGCGAATTATCATTTTTATCACAGCCAAATAAGCACATTCTTTATACTCACCGCAAGAAAGGAAAATTTCAGCAAGGCTTTTCTAACAAAATAAATGCAGACTTTATAGCAAAGTTTTATTAAATCTGAGACGTAGCAACAGATGCAGGAAAGCATTTGCATGTGGGGTCTGAGAGCATCAATCCACCCTTTCAGGCACAGAATGCATTGCTCTCAGCTGTGCAGTGTAATCCTTTACTTCCTCAGTGAGCATGTTATTTGTAAAACTTGTAAAGCTTCTATAACTCTTATTTAACTCTGTATTTCTGTAGCCCTGTAAATGGTGTGACGTTTCCACTCCCAGCATCCTGTGGCAGCCTTTTACTGCCAGTGGTAACTTGAAGTGGTAGACTGGACCCTGAAATGGAGAAATATTATATTACACTAGAGTTATGCTTGAGTATGTTTTACATATTTACTTCTGATTTTTTTCTTGTACTGTTATTGATTAGATTTTTGTTTTTTTACAGATAATTTAGTGAAAATATATTCTGTGAAGCTTTTTGGCACTGTTTGATATATTCCACTATGTTAATAACTCTAATAAGGTGTAATTTACACTTCAGGGTAGAGATAGCTGTTGGTGGGAGAAACACTAGTGGGCCTCATTGACAAAAGTCTGAATTCACTTTTGCTACATTTCGAGTCGCATCGCCAAAATAGACACAAATTCCCTTCTCAGGATTGACTAAGTGCATACACTTAATAAAAAGGTGAACAGCGGCAAACACTGTCCGATATGTAGTGAGGCTTAGTTAGGCAGATAGAAGTAGGATGAGAAGTCAGGCAGAGTGATGTGAATTCAACAAGTGAACAGCAGTAATGTCAGTCTCTCACAACACTGGAGACCTGCCATCAACTCCACAATTCGCAAACTCTGAATTTGAAAAGTCAAACAAGTGAATTCTGAACAGTTCTCGAACTTGCATTTGCGCCTTTGCACCACTCTTCTGCTTAGTCAATAGTAGAAGTATCTGTGGATGCGCATGCAAAGTGATGCAAAGGTAAGTTTGTGACTATTGGTAGCATATTCCCCACTTTGCGTCTATTTGCCATTTCCCCATGGTTACTCATTGACTAAATTCTGCAAATTCATAGCTCTGTGTGACTATTTGGACTTTTGTCAATGAGGCCTATAATGTAAGCATGGTACAGCAGCCCCTCTACAGGAACGTGTATTTTAACCAACACTATAACATTTCCACTTTTAACTAGACATTGCGAGGCCTCTATCTTTTCAGAGAGATATTTTAGGAGCTGCAACTTTAGCATCATTAGAGGATTAACAAAGAAGCAAGGTACCTCCTATATAAGGGCAACAACTGTGAGCACAGTAAAACTTGGTTATACAAAACTGTAATCACTGGTATCCTATAATGTTACTGCATGCTGCCTTTATTCCTTGCAATAGAATTCCTACACCTTTCTTCCTCCTTCTAAATCTATTTTGCAGTAAACAGTTTCCATTGAATGCATATGTGTTCTGTAAGGGAATTTCCTCCCAATTCTCATCAATTCCAGTCATTGAGGTTTGTCTAATGGCAACTGATTGATTTGATGCATGAGCTCATTACTGATGCATTTTCAAGTATAGGGGTGAGATCATCGACATCAACTTGCCCAGATCTAGAGGCTGTTTAGAAAAGAAATTCTTCTAAAAGTAATCACATAATTTGCTGTGGACTTATTTGGCTGATCCAATGTAGATCTGATTATGTTTGTATTTATTGGGATTCCTGGATAGATTGATGCCTGTGAGCTTATACAAATGGCTAATTTATCAATTACAGCTGTACGGGGAAAATACAGCACCATTCTTCAGCCACAGCATGATGAATACTAACTAAGGACAGTGATTAGTGTTGATACAAACAGGCTTGGAGTAACAGCATTTAATCTCCTATGTAAAATATAGTTCAAACTGAATGAAGAATATATTAGAGCTTTAATCTATGCTGTTCAACTAGTTTAATATTTAACTATTTAACAGGATTACATAGTGTTAACCATTACCCATGAAGTCTTTAGAAGAACCTAGCTTATACATCCCTTTTTACCGCTTACCTTAACACTTTTACCCACATCCTCAACCCAGGCACAACTTCCCACAGTAATAACACTGAACACTAATAATGACACTGAACACTATTCCTCAAATGTTTCAGAATTTCTTTAAACGAAAGAATCATGTGTAGACAGAGTAAGTTTGAGAACTATGCCCAACATTATTTTGTCTGCTGAACATATCACCTGTATGTTATTTTAACAGAAACATTTCCTATTTGTGCAAAGGCTACAATTCACTGATCTGATTTTTTTTTCAAATAGCAAGATTTCAAATACAAAGTTTTTCCAAGTTATTAAGTGCTAATGGGTCATTGTGAAACCTTATTTATTTTGGTATAAGTCTGATCACAGATTTTAGAATAATTGTCAAATATCTAGTAAAGGTGAATTAATTCCTCTGATCATGGCTACACATTTCTGAAAAGAACCATAAGCAAATTTTGCAATGCACAAAGTAGTATGACAAGTACAAGAACAACATGATTAATAGATGTTAATGGATCCACAGTATTACCTACAGGGGAATGCAATAATCTGTTTTAACACAAAACAAAATCTCAAATAGTGGCAGGATGGATATATTGCAGTTTCTTTGGAGCATTCTGATATGTTATATGTTATATATATTATATAGTATTTTAATGCTACTCTTATACCTGGCATTAAGCTTTATTGCAAAGTAGCAGTCACCATTTCCCATCTTTGCTCAGGCTTATAACAAAAAAACTGTAACATCAAAATATACTGTTATTATAACTGTGAAGTAGAAATAAAAATGTGCCATACAATGTAATCTATTTTTTTTCTTATGAAAATTTTACAAACAAAATCACCAATTCATTATAGCGGCGGTGGCTGTTCAGAGAAGAAAAAGTCATATAAAATATTTTAGATTTATTACTGAATATTATGGTCCTTTGATACCAAAATAAATCAGTTATTTACATTCTATGATTTAAGTCAAGACCATTTTAGTTGTTTTGATATTTTTTACTTGTGGTTTGTGAAAGTCTATTTTTGTTGCATGTAAACCGACTAGTCTTTTATCTCCTTACATGTTCTTCATGAGTAATCAGCTCTAAGACCTACTAAATCCCAGATAAAGATAATAAACGAAAGGTTTATAGCCTTTGTGGGAAAGTAGTCTGGGATTATATGTTGGGAAACATATTTTTATAATATATATTTTATATTATATATTTTTTGGATTCCCAGTTAACACAGTTGCCTTTATTTTTAAGCCAAGGCATTTGTCACAGTTTTGCTACATATGACTAAAAACACCACCATGACAAAAAATGCACACACATGGAAGTCAATGGACAACTACATGCACATTGTCGTTGCGTTGTTTATCATGAGAAAATACTCCCAAATACAATGTAAACTGTTTTATGACAATATACACTATGGTCACTGATTGACATCTATGGCTATGCATTTATTCTAATTTTACCCAGCAAAACCACAACAAAATTTCAGGATTAGCCTCAGCGAATCTCTATGGTTTTTAGTTTCATAGTTCAGACAATATGTTATGTTCCAACTTGTCTCTAAAGTGCAAATTGCTATTTGTTAGGGTTTCTACTCTACTTAAAATGAGCAAACTGCTCTGTATTTGAATTGTGGAAATCATATAAAACTTTGTGGTCCATGAATATTTTCTAAGAAAATTTTTCTTTAAACTCCCTGCAAATGGTGTGTGGGAAAATAAAGTCTAAAGTAACAAATTCCATTTGACTTCTGCTTCTTCACCCCCGTCCTGACCAATCAGAGAGGAGAATGGAGGGATAGTTAAGACTTTAAAGAGATTGTATACTTCCTGTGTAACATGACTAGTGCTGATTTCAGTCGGCTGAGAAAGGAAGATTGATATCAGTAGTTGCAATTTTTTTTTCTCTTTTTAAAAAATCACATTCGTTACCAAGCAGAAATGTAAGACTTCCAAGGTTACAACCTGCAGAGAGAAGATTCTAGCTCTATAAGGAGTTATTTAAAAAAAATTCCAATGGGAAGTATTTCTTTACACTTTAAACAGCATACTAGTTTATTATATGGATCATTCTGAACATCCTTTCTGTCAGTAACCATTTTCATGGAGAGTACACATTAAGGGTTAATTAACAACAGAAACAAAGAAGAAAATAGTCATTTAATTTGATGTGGCAGTTATTACTATACAGTAATTATATAAATGCCTTTGAAGTTGAATTTCTTAATTTTATGGCATTGTGTTGTTTTTCTCTTTATTGATTGTAACCATCTTCTTATTCCTTTCTGGGGCTATTCGTGAATATGTATTATTCCAATTTCTATAGAAAGCAATGGGATGGTGTATAAAGTTAAATTCAAATGTAATACATTTACAGATTTCAAGAAGTAATAACTGCTAATAAAAATTATATTGTTTTTTGGTGTTATTGGTATAGAAATTGGTCCCTTCTTTAACATTCTCCTGCACTTACAGTGTTGTGTGCTCAGTATTAGAGTTTGTGTAATGACTTTGTAGCATTCATCTCAGTAGAACCTATACATGTATTATAGGTTATACAACAGTTTCCTACTTCCTATAATGCCCTTAGGCTCGATTCATACTAGCGTAATATGTGCAGTACATAATACGCTAGTGTGAAAAAAAATATGTCTCTATGAATGCCTATAGACTTACCTTGTTCCGGACACATTAGCGTATGATGCAAATACGCTGCGTCCGGATCGCTGGCTGTGCACAAAATACAGCCAGATAGGAAGAGCTGTGACCGCCGAGAGAGCATTCCCACTGTCACTGGTAAGTACAATAGCAACATACGCTGGAGCGTATTTTTTTTCCACACTAGCGTATTATGCGCTGCGCATAATACGCTAATGTGAACTTAGCCTTAGACTCCCTACTTCTCTTCTCTGCATCTGGTTAGGTGGTTGGCCTCCTGCCTCTCAACAGTGCGACTCTCTACCTCTTCTACAGGGTATCTCAATAGGATACTGGATTATCTGTGGAAACCTTCCTGAACATGGGTGTAAATAAAAGGTACACTGTTGTCACCTTGGTAACTGGGTCCATATCCATAGAGGTCCCAGTACCAAACCATAGGCCTTTTACAAGGTGAACCTGTAGCTTCTTCATTGGGTGACCCATCTGGATCACAGTGACTGTTTTTTGTTCTGATGGGGGTATGGGGGTGATTTTTCTGGGGTAGGATACCTTGCACCAGGGCCCAGGTATCCTGAGCAACTGTTGATAATCTTTAATGCAATTTACAAACGTACTCAGGTCACTCACTATGCAAAAGAACTGTTGTAACCGGCACTCCCAAAAAGAAGTATAAAATCCATATTTATTTCTCCAT
>WMED01007976.1:0-17251 GCA_019650415.1 Pipa parva | reverse complement strand
GCTGTTAATTACACAAATTAGAGAAGCATCACAGGATTTTTCTAAGGGTGCCAATACTTTAGTCCACCCCCTTTCTTATGTTTGGTGTGGAATTATATCCAATTTGGCTTTTTCACAATTCTTTTTGTGGTTTTCCATTGAAGACAAATTAAATGAAGAGATTAATACCAAAGTATTTGTGATTGCAATCATTTTCTGGAAGAAATTGAGTATTATCTGACAGAATTGCAGGGAGTGCCAATACTTTTGACCAGCACTGTAGCTGCTATCTAACTGGTCTCTGTAGCATCTTTCCAAACTACTGTGATCACACTGCATGTTTTAATCATGTGAGTGGGTCATATATTTATAGTCTCTCCAGTAATTGCTCAATAGTCTTGTTCAATTATTAGCAGGGTTCTGTCTAATGTGGATTTTGAAGAACGCTTTGCTGAACTGCCTGAGTTTAAACCAGAGGAGGTGCTACCTTCGCCCACACTTCAGTCTCTTGCCACATCCCCTCGTGCCATTCTGGGTTCCTACCGAAAGAAGCGCAAGAATTCCACAGGTATCAGGATTTGGTTAGAGACAGTCTTCTAGGAAGTGGCTCAGGACATGGCTCATTTAGAAATAGGTTAAATTATTGGGTTTCAGATTACAGTTCGCAAGGAACATGGGAAATTGAGAGTGTTATGGGTACTCGTAGATTATTTTAATGTAACGGTCATTCTGACAGAGTTTAATATGAACGGTCTTTTTGGCATGGGATTTAGAATCTTAAGGTTTCATGATACCATGAATGGCATTACCCAGTTTACTAGCTGGAGAAGACTTTGGGTTGATATTGAATGGTAATTTGAGTGTAAGTTTCAGGGAGTTCCAGTACTTGCTAGAATTTTTGTTCTGGTTTGTGGATATTTTAATAATTAGGTTTCATTTGGCAGACTTGGACTCTTCTACTGAAGATCCAATCTCACCGAAAAGAAAAATGCGAAGACGTTCCAGCTGCAGCTCTGAGCCTAACACACCCAAGAGTGAAGGTGACATCTTTACTTTTGACAGACCAGGTAAGGAGGTCTTCCCTCTCCTCCTCAATGTATTGTCCAGCCTGTTTCCCGGAGGGTTTTAGATTCCTGTTAAAATCACGTATCGTTTGTTTGATTTTGTTCAGGTGTCAGTACTTAAATCCCTCTTTTTTTGTATCTCTAGCAGGTAGTGAGGCAGATGACATGTTGGGCGAGATGGAATATGAGAAGGTCCCATACTCTTCACTCCGCCGAACACTAGATCAGAGACGGGCGCTGGTGATGCAGCATTTCCAGGAGAATGGCTTCTTCCCATCTGGTGAGCAACTATTATATAGGAGATGAGAATGAGAAGCAGGAACTAGAGCAGATGGGGCAGAGTAGGAAGCACAAGTAGACTTTGTAGGAGAGCATTTGGATAATGGAGAAGGGAGATAGGTAAGACAGGGAAAGGTAGAAATGTATCAAATAAACTGGAAGAAAAGTGCAGGTGTGACATGGAGAAGGGGATTAGGCAGCACATAGTAGTACAGTATTGTGTACATTGTCACTGGCAGGGGCTAGTGTGGCACTAGACTTAGCAAGCTGATTCAGAGCTACACACAGTTTTTCCTTTTGATGGCTGGTTTTCCAGTACTGTTGCCTGCTACTGTTCCAGTACTGTTGCCTGCTAACATTTCATGCAGAGTTATTGCCTGCTTAACCAATGCATTGGTATTATACCTGGTTTCATTACAGATAATACCATCTTCCATGTAGCCATACTACCTACTAGTCCAGCCTGTATGTTAAGGTACATATACCCCATCCACATTTGCGCATTTTCTCAGGATTTAATGTCTATCACTGCTGTGCTATGAATGTCTGGAATTTAGGCAAACGATTTGATTACGATCTGCTGTTTATATACACACAGACACACACTGACCTCTCCCTCTTTGCCATCCCAGCTCAGTCCACTGCTGCCTTCCAGTCCCGATACTCGGACATCTTTCCCACCAAGGTGTGTTTGCAGCTGAAGATCCGGGAGGTGAGGCAGAAGATCATGCAGACTGCGACACCCACAGAACCCCCCTTCACAGAGCATTCTTCCCCCAGCACCTCCGAGGCTGGACCCTCCGAAATGCAGCCCCCACCGGACCCAGCACTACATCCAAGTGAACCCCCTGAAGCCTCCTGGGAGGAAGGCCAAGAACCTCCTGAAACGTCCAGCACTAGATGAAGGGACAGCAGAGAAATTGCAATTTAATTGCCACTGGCTGAACTTAGAGACTGATGGGCATCTTCCTAAAGGGAGATACCTGGGCTCAGCTTAAAAGGGCCATGCACATTGCCTCCCAAATAAAGCTTTGCCCCTTATGCAAAGACAATCCACCTGCTCCAGGCAAGATCTTTTACCTTTTATGGACAGCCTCATCCCCTGGAGCAATTGACATCAAGAAAATTGCACAGAACCTTTGATCGATCCTGGGGGAGCACATTCTCCAGTAATCAGAGGGACCAGGGCAGTGCCACCCTGAACAATGAAATATTGTTCATAAAAGACACGCATGCAGTCATACACTGTACTGCTATGTCTCTCTCCCGCACATCCAAATACTCTGGAGTACAATAAAAAGTAGCAGTATAAATGCAGAGGAGGCATTGCAGAAAGGGAGGACATAAGCCCTGAGCTCTTTGGAAAACTTCCCCCTGCACAAGTGAAAACAATATGAGACAAGATAGCCTTGTTACAGAATACAGCCTGCTCTGGATAGAAGGGCTTGGATGCAGTGCAGAATGTTGCACTGGAACAGCAGAGCAGAACTACTGTACAGAAATGTGTGTGTGTGGGCTGATGATGTCTGCACTAGCAGAGCAGAGAGCAGTTAGCGGAGCGCTGTGTACTACGGCGTCAAAGAGAGCACTAAACTGAAACCAAGGCTTATAGGCACCATGGCCATTGCAGTCTGTGATCCACAGCTGTGGGTACAAGTGCCGCAATGGGAAAGGGATGGGGTTTTTAGTGGTAAATCAATATTTTCTTATGACACTTTAGCTCTAAAAGAAGCAGCTGCACTGTGGAGAGCTGTAAAAAAAATATATATAAATATATACAGAGACCTTTTTATGTAAGACAAGTGATGTTTAAATTCAGTCTGATCAGAAAATCCCAGGGCATGTCAGTCCATAACACTCATATCTACAAATATATACATATACACTGTGTGTATGTCTGTAATATACACACAATGAAATATATCTGTATGTATGGAGTTGGACAGATGCCAACAGTGTCCTAATTAGTGTCTCTCCATTGAGAGACTCTGGACATTCAGGCTACACACACCCCCTTTTTCCTCTTCATGTTTTTTTTTTTTTTTTGCAATACCTCTGCTGTGTTTTGAAAGCCCACCATGATAGTTTCTCTTTAAAATTTAAATAACCATTTCAGACTTTTATTTCTTCTGCTTTCATGATCCGGTTGTGCATTATCTAGATTTGGTAAAAAAGATGGCCGTTGTACATCTTAAAGCACCATGGCATACATTTTAGAAATGCGGCAAAGCCTGCAGTTTTCAGCTGTTTTTGATTCACAGCTCCCAGTAACTGACTTCAGCTGAAGGATGCTGGGAGTTGTAATTCAGTATGTTTTTCCCTACTTTGTTGTGCATTTACTGCAAAGAGATGCTGTGCAACAAGCACAAATGGGGTATTTGCTGTCAACACAAGGTCTCTTAATACTGGTTGCGCATGTTACCAATTAACTGATCATTTAAAACTATACTTTGGTGATCAGCCCACATGTGAAAGTAGACTTCATTTTTCACATTTTCTGCATAAACTCCATTTTTATGATGACAAGAAACCACCATGTTTCATCCTGGGCAAGCAGTTAAAATGCAGTCAGCCGCAGCTGATTGGTGCTGATCGATAATCACACACATGAGTCGATTTCCCAAAGATTTGTTGCAAAATAATCCGTTTGAATGAATCTGTGTGTGTGGTCACTGTGAAGTAGTGTATCTGTGTGCCATAGCTAGCAGTCTTTATACAGAGAATGTACATTTGCTTTTAATATCGACTTTAATCCCCAAATCATACAGACCTTCTTAATAAATATGGGGGAAGAATGGAATTGTGCTATACACAGAAAATATCTGTGCTATAGTGTAGTACATAGTGTGCAGTTTTATTGATCAATCGCACTCATTTCTCCCTCCTCTTACAGGGATGTATTCTTTACCAGGGAAGAGGGGGGTTGTCTGCTAATCAGATTGCTTATGGAGTTTTTTTATTTTTATTCCTTTATCTGAATGTGATCCACTTGCCTCTCAATCAAGCATACTGTGTTACATATAGTGTTAATAGGCCATTCCTTGCTTAGCGGATCCATGCCACCTGCTGGAAGCTGGGAAACTGCAGCGCTATCCACATCTAACGGTAACAATTTGTACATTTACACTTGAAAAGTTGATGTAGAGGGATTGTATCAGTTTGCTTATCTCTCTCTCTTTTTTTTTTTTTTTGTTAAATATATATATTTTCTTTCACCTTATAAAGGTATATAGCCTTTGCTATTTGTAATATTAATGCTGCTTTTGTACATTCCCTAATAATGTCAATATCAAAAGAAAAAGACTTTAGAAGGATTTCCATAAGCTCCGTTACGTTTAATGCAGTATGCTTGTTTAAAGGGGTGGACTGCTAGATCTTACAGTGTACAGCCAGATGTTTAACCTCATATGTGCTGGTATGATTGAGCAGAGGGTGGACAAGGAAACACATTCATCACAGCCACTCTCCTGCCACCACTTCCTGAGGTCAGAATGTGGCTGCTTCATACGCTTATACTTTTTGTTCTGAAAAAAGAAAAAAAAAAAAAGACTGAAACTGAACAGACATGTTGATCATGTGCAATATTTCTTACTGTAATGAAAAATAAAAAGATGGAATGTTGCCGTGTCTGACCTTTTAACAAAAAGGGTAAGAGTATCACTTTGGGGTCAAGCTTCTTTCACTATGGTGCCTAGGTATTCTACAGGGAATGATGAAGTTTAATGCTGAGAATGGCTCATTGTCAACAGTGACATCATATGCTTTCCTGTATGTGTCATCGCTCCACTTTAAAGGGACACTAAAGCCTGTAAAGAAAGAGCTTTCTATTTATTGGCTGCCTAGAATGAAGTACAAGTGTTAAAATGACTTGCTGATTTGGCAGAATAATCTTGGCAAAAGAAGCGGTTGGAGAGGAAGTTTTCCACTATTCCTATCAGTGTAGTAATAATCATTCCCTCCATTGGTGTTGGAAAGAAATGTTTTTTTAAAGACTTGAATACAGATCTAAACGAACATAGAAAGTGGACCTAGTCCACTAGTCATTAACAGCAGTAACTGCACAAAGGTATTCTGCTGCCAAACGTGTTTTCCAGTCTCTTCCTATAACTACATCTGTACATTTATAGTTCATTGTTAAATCGCTGCAGCCAACCTTCACTTTTTATGTAGTATAGCTCCATTTTAAATTCTTTTATTCCTTGCAGACCAAAGTCACACCCCCTCCCTTCACTATGTAGTCAGTTGCCTATCTGACCACATACACGGCTGAGCTGCCCCTCACTGCTAAAGTATGATACTTAGTTATTTACATTTCATTGTTAGGCCTTTTTTTTTGCACTTCCTCAATACACATTACCCAAAGCACCACAGAAAACAACAGGACTGATTAAAGTCAATGGCAGCCACCAGCAAAAATAAAAATTAACAAAAAGCAACTAAATTCATAAGTTCAATGATAACATTTTACAGATGCTGTACTTGAATCTGCCAGTCCAAATGGGAATTTTTTTTTGTGTTAGTGGCCCTTTAAAAAAGGAAAGGTAACAATTGTATTGCGCTTGCAAATATGAATGTTAGAAAACAAACAAGCTGCTCAATCCCCCTAAATCCAATAACGTGGAAAAGCCGGGTGCTCAGGAGAAAGCAGGACTGGATTCATCAAAGAAAGAGAAAAATCTCCGGCACTCCGAAAATATAAAAAATGATCTTTATTGAAAAAAACATATTAAAAACAAAGAAAATAAAAGCGTGGATAACACCAATATATGAATGTTAGCAGTGGGGCATGAGCAAGTGTCATTGGCAATAAAGCTATTCATCTGCACAACCAATGACTCATACAAGGCAGTGGATGGCATCGCTGTGGGAAAATCTAACTTTCTAGAAAGGGTTGATGCAGCAGCATCTCTAATATATCTCTATGTACTAGAGTTTAATATATCTCTATGTACTAGAGTTTAACTGCCCTGAGTTCTACAGTGTGGAGTACATAGGACATCTTCACAAGGAGGGATGTCACTTGTCCCCACATCCACTAGGGCCTAGGCATATACCTTGCACACCTGCTTCAGACATACGGCTGAGCTTGAACTCTTCCCATAAAAGTGCCTGAAATGTAAGAAGTTGTAGGTAAAGTAAAAAAAAAAAAAAAGAGCTGGTATGAGTGTCATGTGTAGCCAAGATGGGGAATTTCAATTGAAGACAACAGATATGATGCGTAGTGGTTTGGAACATGTATAAAGCATGACAGATCTATGCCCCGCCCAGTCATAACTGTTATTTACACTACTTTTATTTACCTGTGTCCCTCCATCTTTTCCATATGAGATTGTGGATACATTAGCAGTAGTTCTGTCTATTCCTTCTTGATGGGAGAGTAAAATAAATTCTGTATATCCTGGATGGTGGTTGGTTGGTTGTATGAGCATCAATGGTCAATGTGAAAAAAAACCAGTTACTCTTCAGTTTAAGAATTTCATTCATGCTTATATGACCTTGAGCAGTTAGTTGGTAGATGTAGTTTAGACTGCAGTTTGCCTGTGCCAGGATAGGTCGGTAGAAATAGTCTGTTATTAGTCAAGAACTAGTGTATATTCTAAATTAGTGTTTCCACCAGAAATATTTAATGTGGCATCTGCAATTGCACTTGATTTAATTGCTCAATTCTGATTGACTGTAGGTTTGTCTTCCTGCAATTTCAGTGTTCTTCATGGGATGAAACACTGTTGCAAGACAGTCAAAAGTTGCAAATAGAAAGCCCGTAGGGAACCTCCTGCACCATTACATCTTTCATCTGATAGGCTGTACAACACAAGGCAGGTAATAGTATAAAACGCCCGATTCATTATGGCCCTCAGTGTCTATTGGTTTGACTTTAATAGTACACCATAAAGTGTACAATTGCCAAAATATAATCAGGACTTAATTCCTTTAAGAGTAATACATTTTGCTAAAATAAGTATTTTAAGTATTTTTTGTATATGTTACTGACCTATTACATAAAAGATTAAAACCATAAAGGAACTGTATAATTAAAAAAAAAAGTTTATTGTATGGCTTTATATGCAGGTTAAAGGGATAATCCTGAATCTGTTTTAGGAGACAGATGTGTACACATTTATTTGGTCATTTTAAAGTCTGAGGATGGGAAAATCATAATAAACAACAATTTAATTATGTATATAAATGCACAACACAGAGAACAAGGAAATAAAAGAAGGAGATGTTGGAATATCTCTCAGTAAGGAGAAGTCTCTGCTGCCCTTCTGCACAGGGCAGGGATGGTAGTTATCCTGAGCAGATAACTAGTTCTTTACTACTCTTGATCCAGGTAAAATACTAGTCACAATTTATTTAGGCCACATGCCATGTTGCGTTACGATAGGCTGTTACACTTTGCTCCTTCCCTATAAGCATTCACTGCTTCTTAGGGGCCCCCTGCTCTTCCAGCAACTGAAGCAGAGTGCGATGCAATGTCTGGCACACACGTGCGTATCCATGCCGACTTAAGTGTAGATAATCGTACATGTCATTGTGGCTGATGGTGCCGTCGGAGTGCACAAAGCCCGGATCGACATCTAACAGCAATGCGTCTGGTAAGGAGCTCAGTGCTTCTGCCAATAACTTGTTTACTTGCAAGTTCCTGTTTCGCAAAGGGTTTGGGTTTTTACCTCTTGGGAGCAAGGCCTGCAAAAAAGAGTAAAAAATGTATCCGCTGAATCAATAGACACTTGCTCTAGAAACTAGAAAATACGTAGGATGTTGGCGGACAATGAACAAGCAATTAAATAAAAAGGTAAAGCATCTCACCAGCACAACGACCTTGGCTTGAGATTGCCTCTGATGTAAGCACTGCACAATAGCATGAATCCCACCTGCAATCTGTTCAGCACTGTGCCCTTGGTTATAGGTTCCGACCCAAAGCACAATGATCTGTTATAAGATAGAAAACACATAAAGAAGGATCCAGACATGGTCATTTAGAGAATAATTTCTATTCCCAGTTAGTCCAGAGCTTCATGTTATTCATATGCAATTATTTAACTGGTTCTGCTTTGTGATGTGGGTACAACAGATGCTTTATCATTCAACATAAAGAACATTGTACAACACTGGCATATGGGGGAGGAAGAAAATCTACAGACATGATGCAATAGAACTGTTTTAATCCCCCCTCTACTTTTTCCATACATTAGAAAACCAGCAGCTTTACTAGATAGTGCTTACATCCAACCCCTCCCCTGGCTACAGTTGTAGTTATCCTCGCTAGTGATGCATTCTGTCTCCTGGCAAAGACAAGCTATAACACTGCTCTCACCTTGGGTTTGATATGGTCAAGTTCTCCATTTTCTAGTCGCCACAGTACATGCTGTGTCTGGTCACCTACCCCACCAAAATTCAGGGCATGGAGTGGGGAAAAAAGTTCTCTCCAAACCTGAAAGACACAAAAGGTACTGAATTCTAGGTACAAATACCTCCGTAATCTGCATGGCTAAAACACTTTTGTAGGACACAACATACATTGTAGCAAACTGGTGATGAAATATATTTCTAATATGAGTGATTACTTGAGCCTGGGTAAATCTAGCCTGTTCTCTTCTTGTGAAACTGCCATCATTCTGCATCAATAGGAAAGCTATAGCCTAAAACACCAGCTGTTACTATATATTAGCAAACGCATCAAAGGACCAGTAATGCCCCCAAAAAATGTACATTTCCATTGGCATAGCATATTTCAAAATGCTTATTCCTTGCTACATAATTTGGAATTATTTGGTATGTGAGTAACTGCAGTATCGAACAAAATGGGAAGTTTGATATTTTTTGGTGTTACTGATTCTTTATTAAAAGTATTGTTTAGAAAAGAGAAACAAAAATTCTATTTATTTTTTTGGCCAAAAATACAAATATGCAGATAAATAATGCTGTGTGTGCCAATCCACTTAGGTGGAAATGTAAAGTCCTTGTGATTACAGTGCATTCTATATAATGTGAAAGAAATGGGGAATAACATTAGCTTCACTGTTAATGGGCCCTGATAAATATCCCTTGTTTATGCATTTCACATGCGATTCTACAATGATGAATGGGAATGTTATAAGTGTGTTACAGCAGGAAACCACTCAGCAGTAAATTGGCACAGTTTGCCCAGGGAAACGGATTCTTGTCATTTCTGTCCATTAGGCAATTCAATTGTTAAATTGGAGCATTTTTTTGCTACATTTTCAGCACAAATGTGTGCAAAAAATTGGAAGAATACAAAAAATGCCAAAATGTGAAATTTAACTGCCGTTTATACTGGCGAAATATTGACGTTTTTCCACAAAATTTAGTTTTCATTTCTGCCCCCCCAAAAAAATTTTAAAAATCTTTTTTAGACACTGACAAATGGACAACATAGTATTAATTATTAATTAGAGTGTCTTGGATTAACAATTGGGTGTGGTGCATGTGAGTAATAGCATCTACTGAGTCTATCCAACTGACATATGTGAAATATTACAGCTTTGTATGTGTAGGGACATCAGTGGGAGATGCCAGATTGTCCATCTGCTATGTACAATGCAAATATCACTTATACACTAAACAGAGTTACTAAACCACACTCTGTATAAGACAGATTATTGTTTAAATTAAGGAGGCATGAATTTGCAGCTTTACTAAGCGATAACTTTTAAACTAAGCATCTCACTGTTACGGCAGATTTATTTTCCCCTTTAAAAAATATAAAGATATGCAATACATTAAGAAATAAGAAGAGATGCCAGGCAGAGAAGACCTTTGGGGATTTGAACAAAATGAACTCAGCCCGAATCCTCCTAGTGCATGCAGCCACATGCTGAGTGTGTTGTATGGGAGGGGGTTAGAACATTGGTGTACAATTACAGCATGGAAAAATCCATTTATACAGGAAGGATCGTCTCTAGTCTTTGCGACGGAGGAAAATTGGGTTGGAGTAACTGAAGACAGAGTATCAAAATGCAGCTATATTGCAGATATTTAACTATTGATACTGTAGCGGATTGACCTTTAGCCTGTTGCTCTTCACTGGCCATTATAAGTGTGCTGGGTAGTTGAAAACAGCTGGCAAACCAAACATTGACAATCACGTTTCTAACCACAGAGGGCCAAGGGCAGATATTTAGGTAACTAAATGTGTAAGGAGAATTACCCCACCAAGCAGGCTAAAATACTTTTTACTGAAGTTATGACTATGACAAACCAGGAATTATGTATAGAATATGCCATTTATTTGGTTAAAATGCTGAGATAATGGTGGTTGTCTGGAACAAGGGGTCTCACCTCAAACTGGTGCAACAGCTGGACATTAGAGTCTCCAATAAACACTACTTCAGGTTCCTTGTCTTTGCTGCTCGACACAAAATGATTGTGCTATAAGAAACCAAAACCATATAGGTTACAATTGGCTGTTATATAACCTTCTCAAATTAAATGCATGTTTTTCAGCTCTATTTTCTGGTAGTATGCCTCAGGCCTTACACAAATAGGAAAGACAGAAAGGATAACTCACCATGGACATCCAACGTCCATCTCCCTGGACATCACTCATAGGAGTAGGAATGGCAGCAGGGTTATGGTCCTCTTCACTCATCATGCACTAGGGACAGCAAACATATACTGTGCTTGTTAAATATGCACACAGACCAATAATCAGTACTGTAATAATAATAATAATCCCTCCCCCTTGATTTGAATGAATACAGTGATACCTTGGTTCTCAACCACAATTCGTTCTGGAAGTGCGGTTGAGAACCAAATTTGGTTGAGAACCAAAACAATTTATCCCATAAGAAATCCAATGGCAGATTGACTTGTATTGATGCTGCGAATGCCATTCTGCTCATCTCGGGTGTTTGAGTTCCAAATATTTGTTCAGAGTCCAAGACAAAATTTTCTCGAATTTCGTGGTTGAAAACCAATTTGTTTGAAATCCAAGTCGTTTGAAAACCAAGGTACCACTGTATAATGAATTATTTAATAACCAGGACAAATATAAAAATTGGTGGTCTGCAGTCTATGCCAGGTTTATCTGTATTTTAAAATGTGAGGCATGGACCAGATTACAGGGGGAATTAAGTATTGGACTGTAATTCATTGTGAAACAGATAATAAAATTGAGGGATATTTAGATTGTATGTATATGTATATTTTTATTTATAAAGCGGCACTAGGTCACGCAGCGCTGTACAATTCAGCAATACAGTTATAATACTAAGCTTAATAAAGAACAAGTGAAGTAAATTACAAGCATATAATTAAGAAAATACATCACTCTAAAGTGA
Organism: Pipa parva; assembly: GCA_019650415.1. NCBI lineage: Eukaryota > Metazoa > Chordata > Amphibia > Anura > Pipidae > Pipa > Pipa parva. The sequence goes on along the minus strand of WMED01007976.1, from coordinate 5,625 downwards.
GAATTCGACTGTCTAATCCTCAAACAGCGGATTCCCATAGCAAATTCACGACCGCAACAATTTTAAAGTTGCGACTGCAACAATATTTTCATAGTAAAGTCATGACTACGGCAATATTCTCGTTATAAAAATGCAACTGCGACAGTAGTAGGCTATTGCAACTGTCTTTAGTTGGCGAATTCACACCTTTACGCAACAATTTGGACTTTAGCCAATAACCCCCTAAGTGCCAGGCCATGACTGAAACAAGAGGATGGGGGTCCCTGCCCTAAAGAGTTTACAATCTAAAGAGGAAGAAGACTTACATAAACAGATAGTAGGGTAACAAGTGCAGTAGCATAAAGTATCAGTTCATTAGCCTATAGGTGCCAATTAAATAAGGAAAAAAAATACAAAATAGTTGTTCAAAGATAAAATATAGACATGAAAACCAGTGTTAGTGCTCCAAGAGGTAAGATTTCAATTTAGTTTTGAAGATACTGATGGATTTATCTTGGTAAAGGTAGAGGTAGAATTCCAAAGATAAGGGGCAGCAAGAGAAAAGGGTTTAGATTGTAAAATGTGTGAGCTCTGCTGACAGCTTAAGAGCAACTCAAACATGCTCAGATGACAGCAGTGTCCAGGACACAACATGGTCCTTGATCCCTAGATTCAGGCACACCCATGCCATTGACAGTCAATCTTAAGGTATACCTCCAGCCAGTGGGATAACAAAAGCACAGACTGGCTTTAGTGCAGTGAGCAAAAAATAAAGGTAAAATGAAGTCAAATTGTAACGAATAGTAGTAAAAGGAACAAACAGGTCAAAATGACCTTTAGAAAATTTCCCTTAAGGCTGATCTCACACAGACAGTACCACCATTTTCCAAGGCATCAGACTGCCTTCTTGCTTTCATTGGTAAAATGTCTTTGGATGGACTCTGGAGATCTACTACAAATGCACTATTACAAGTCTACAGGAACCTGCCGGAAACTGCAGCACTGGCTGCTCGCCATCAACTTGTCTTTATTTTAAACTGAAAGTCAGATAATATACATTCATGAATGATAAATGACAATAAAAATCCCTGCAAAGCAAACAGAAAAATCTAATCTTATTTTGAATTCATAAAGCACCTTTATCAAGGAGCAAAACACTCTTTTTTTCCACCATATCATTCTTGTTTTTACCATTCAATTAATTTGTCTATTTATTTAAAAAAGGGAACTATAGCCTAGACATATATCTTGACATTTTCATATTGATCCCCAAACCAATATAGTCTTCTATGTTAATTTATTTTTCTGCTATTACCTCCTGAATTTCCAGAATGTACCACTGGCCACTAGCCCAAACACGCACAGAAGAATCCCAGCTGTAACTGTTACGATTAGCTCCACAACAAAATAAGAGAACACTGTATATTTTATCTGGCAGCAAGCACAACATTTGCTTGAAATCCAAGGAACTTAACTTCGTTCCAAAGAGCAAGTTGCAAAATTTGGAACATTCTTTGAACTCTAATCTCTAAAGATTTTCCAAAAGTAGGTAACTGAAGAATACAGATAACTCTGCAGCAGGGAAGCACACAAAAACAGTATTAATAATACAAAAATATAATGTAAAAGTTTTTTTTTTCTATAGTTTCTCTAACTATTTGTTTATCATCTGTTTCCCAACACAATTTTCCACTACTGCCAGATGTTTACAACACAAATGTTTAATTCAGTTTAGCCGAAAATGGTTTTGACACAAGACCTGGCAAAAATCATTGGGGCTTATTTATGTTATTCCCTAACAGTCTGAATTCACGTTCATTCACTACTTCAACATATTCAGCAAACTCTACAATGTGGTGAATTCCCAATCAATTCAGATGCTTATGATGGTTGTGAATTTACAGAGCTCTTTGCACAACTTTGCATGCGTGCACAGGTAACTCGTTTGTTCATCAAGTGACAGAGTCTGTTGAAGTAGCAAATTTGAAAAGGTATACTCCTCCAAAACAGTCAAGTTTTACTTCACCAGATAAAAGAGGTGAAATACGGAGTTGATGGTAGGGCTCTTACTGTTCGACTGACACATTATGCTAGAAACCACATCTGACACTATACGCTTCTTCACTAAGGGTTTTCATCACTTGAAGGAGAACTAAAGTAAAAAACAGAAAAGGACAGTTAAAATACTTACCTTATACAGGACTGGTTGATTACAATCACAGCATGAGTTGTGCTGTAATTAGCCAGCTCTCGATGCCTCCCCTGATGCTTCTTCACAGCGCTGGCTGACAGGCAGCCAGCCCCGCAGCTCCTCCCACCCAGTTACACCTCGGGTGTTTCAGAGCTTAATCATCATGTTCATTGTGGGGGCCAATGAGAACGCTCCCCGCAATTAGTGTGATGATGTAGAAGCCGGTGAAGCAGGAAGAAGGAGCTGCGCACGGGCTTCTCAGTCAGCCAGCGCTGTGAAGGAGGCGTCAGGGGAAGCTTTGGCTGCCGGCTAATTACAGCACAACTCATCTGTGACTGCAATCAATTGGCTTTGTATAAGGCAAGTAATTTAACTGTCCTTTTTATTTTTTTACTTTAGGTCTCCTTTCATATATAAGGAGCAGCAAATCCGCAACTATAGGAGCACAGAGACCCAAATTCATGTTGATGGTCAAATTTTCATTTTTAAGAATAAGCCTCTTTATTTCAAATAGAATAAACAAGTGGTACAGCCAAGCAAAATGGCTAAAATACTCCATGAAACAAAAATGCACAGGAATATGAATAATAATATTATAATAAAACCAAATCAAAAAGAAGGGCACCCATAGGAATTCACAGTGAGCAAATAGTTGAAATTGTAACATTGCTTCGTAACGGTCTAACCTGGAGGCTGAAATGTTTTGTTAGTTCTGCACTGTTTTTAGTATAAAATACTATGAATACCTCCTTTTTTTTATCTGCTTCCCATGTTCATGTCAGTGCACATAGGCTATGTCATTTTATTTTTTTAGGTGAGCGCAGCTATATTACTGGACTGATATTTATACTAGATCTGATGTGCATTGCTGTGTAAGCTACTAGCACTATATACATATATAGCAGATCATCTACTACCCAGACAGAGGTGCGTGTAAGGGACAGGCACTGTATACTAATAATATTCACTGGCTTTTTAAAAAAAACAGTTAATGATATTTATATAAATATTTAATTCATTTGTTGATGTCTTGGCCATTAAAGGGCACTAGCTACAGAACAAATGATACTATTTGGATTTGCATTGCAATAGTACCTATGCAATCCTTGTAAAAATAGAAAAAAACATAATCTTGGAAGTTTTTCATTTTATATTTTTTCTATTATTTTGTGCTGTTGTTTTTTTCCCCCACATTGCCGCTTGCAGCCATCGTTTTATCGATTATACTTCCTGAGGCCCATCATAAATATGCTAAAGCTCCATAGAAAACAAATGGACAGAGTGAGGGTCGGTTTAATTAACAGACTAAACGATAACGACGACCGTGAAATAGAGGAAATGAAGATAAAAAAAAAAACAATTAAAAATCCATTATTTACATCATAAAATAACATTTTTATAGTATTGCCATAACTGCTATTCCTAAACCAATGGGATTTTACTTTCTTTCTTTTTTTTCTTGGCCATTTACTTGCCCTTAAAAGTAGCCCAGTAGGAGACAATAGCTGTGTGTGCTGTACAATGGGATGGGTGGAGAGACATTTAATATAGAGTGGAGTGTCAGACAGTAAAGCACAGTATTATATGGCTACTGGAGTCATATTTACATCTCACTGTATATATTACAGGGTGGTGCTGTACACAAGCTTATATCCTAGGTAAGGACAGGCAGGCAGGAGGGAGGGACAAACAGGCAGGAGAGACAGACAAACAGACAGACAGGCAGGAGAGGCAGGCAGACAGACAGACAGGCAGGCAGGAGGAGCAGACAGACAGACAGGCAGGCAGGCAGGAGAGGCAGACAAACAGACAGGCAGGTAGGCAGGAGGAGCAGACAGACAGACAGGCAGGAGAGGCAGACACAACTCACCTCTCTCTTTCACTTGCTTCTGCTCCCAAAGAGATAATCCTCCCTGCCGGCTTGCACCATTCGCACCATAATTGGAGGGGTGCTCCGCCCTAGTCATTACCATACAGTAACATGAACTCTCAGTAGGATTCTCCCCCGAAGTTGAAGCTCGCTGCAAAATGAAAGAGTCCACCCGGAACTCATCCTCCTCCTCCTCCCTCCCACTTCCAGGATTCTGGGAATCCGATTGGCTGTTGGGAACGCTCAGCACAAGTACGTTTGTCCGTTCGTATCTGCAGAAACGGGAACATTAACTCCACCCCCCTCAGCCTCCCCAGTGTTTATTGACAATGAGCCGATCATAGGATAGGAACCACCCCTAGGGATTGTACCACTCGCGCTAAACAGGGGGGAGGGGTTAGACTTTATGATCACGTGCTGAGAAGTTCGCGAGGTTCCCGCCGCTGACCGTTACCTGGTGACCCTTTGTTAATTAGACGCTGTACTAATCTGCTGCAGCGGCGCAGTCTGGCTTAGTGTACAGCAGGCGGCAGCGGCATAAGGTGGTCATTTTGTTTTCCACATGGGCAGAAAGGGAAGCAGGAGTTTGCTCATCACTTGTGGCACAGGTTGGTAGGGGCAATTCAAGTAACACCAGAAAACATACAAAGTATGTAAAGTACAAGTGGTAAAATGACAGTTAGGACGGGTTCACATGATGCGCCGCGCATCAGACGCTCGCGAAGAAAAAAAAATACACCGAGCATGTATTTCTATTGTACTTACCAGCGACAGTACGAACGCTCCCTCGGCGTTCACATTACTTCCTGCGTGTTGCAATTTGGGCGCGGCGCAGGAACGCCTGCCAAAACGCGACACACAGCGTTCCGGACCCATCATACGCTGGTGTGTCCGTAACTAGGTTATTATCATTAAGCCGCATTTTTTTTTTCACGCAAGCGTATGATGAGCTGCGCATTGTACGCTGGTGTGAACCCAGCCTTAGGTTCACTGAGTTTGCAAAATATTCATAGAAATAGAAGAAAAAAACAAACCTATGGAATAAGCGCACGAAACGCGGTAAAACACCTTGTACACTTCTCAGTGATTTTTCATTCATTTCAGTCTCTGCCTCATGGAGCTTACACTCTAGTTTCTATATTGAGTCACACACACACACACACACATGTTTTTGGATTGTGGGAGGAGACTGGAGGAAACCCACACAAGTGCTGGGAGAACATACAAACTCCATGCAGATAAAGTCCAGGGTGGAATTGAACCTAGGACCTCAGCACTGCAAGTTAGCAGTGATAAACACTGAGCCACCGCATTGCTCTGTTTATGATGAATTTGCAAATCTACTCCTGATGAAGCCATTTATCAGTTTAACATGGCAAAACTAGTAGAGTGAGTAGCTGTTTCATACTTTTTAATCCAAACTTTAGCATTTGAATTGCCACTGCATGTTGTTAAACAGACTGGCATTTGCCTAAATAGGCATTTTATATGTCTTAAAATGTAAGATAATACTGTTTTACAATAGCACATACATGTGACTGTTTAGTTTGGATTTGGCTTTGTTTTAATCAAGAGCAAGCTGACT
>WMED01007975.1:0-13396 GCA_019650415.1 Pipa parva | reverse complement strand
GGCAGAGAGGCTGCATTTAGCTTTTTTGTATTTAGTGCAGGTAAATTTCTTCACTAAGCACTGTTTTAAAAACTGCTGCTGAAAACAATCCAGTGCAAATATGAATATTCTGCAAAGTTAAATATACAATAAAATATTCTTAGTGGGACAGTAAAAATATCTTGGCTGCTTCCATGGAATATGACAATTTAAGTTCAGCATCTTATGCACACATACAAGTAATAACAATGGCTGAACAGGATGAGAAATAATGTCAATCTATTTAAAAGATATAGGGTACGTTTAATTTAAAAGAAGTGATTTAGCACCAAAACCCATATCCTTTCCAACTTTGTAGCACATTTAACTACCCAGGTGGAAAACTGTATCTGTGCAGTAACCCAAAGCAACCAATCAGCAGAAAGCTCTCATTTTCTAATCTGTAGTAAAGAAAAGGCAGTTATATAGGTTCTGCTCTATAGGCCCTGCTGCAGTTTTGCATCTACGTTAGCAAATGTGCTCAAATGATTTAGAAGCTTACAACAACAAAAAATTTATATATATATATATATATATTAATGTGTAACTGGAAAGTATCTGATAGGGGCACAAATAATGTCACACTGTCTTCAGCTCTTCATGTGGGCAAGATTAAATTTATAATGCCAAGACATTGGCAGTCACAATGCCAACTCCAGCACAAGATTGGAGTCATGATTAAAATCACCCCAATAGACACACAGTACAATGTTTTCATTGACCTAATTCCACCATTCTTGTCACAGTTCAAGACCCAGTGTTTTAAAATATATCCCCACCATACATTAACTAGCTCTCTCACACTGCTCACTCAGCACAACCAGTGCTTTTACAAGACACACTACCAGCATCCAGTGTTCTCATCAACCACTCCAGTGTTGCACTGCTCCATCCAAAAAAAAAACAAAAAATTAACTCTCTTTAATACAAGCATTTACAATTTACCATCTGTAACAGATAATGTAATGATTTCCCAACAGGAACCGTTCCGGGCTAGGTGACCTTGTGACGCTGACTTTGCTTGGAAGTGTGAAGAACAGGAGATTTCCATTGATCAATAAAAAAATAAAGGACTGGTAAAAAAAAAATCTGAAATTCACATATAAAGGAAGCAGATTTGTGGAGAAAAGGGTGAAGTCTTGATGTCACAGTTTGTTTTTTTCATGAATAATCCATCTCTGTGCATTGGGAGGCAGATAACTAGTCTGTGTGCCACATAAAACAGACTAGTGCCACTAAAATGAATGTTAGCTCCAGTGTATTTATTCAACTCTCATACACCCATCTCACCATTATTCGCCTACACTGTTGCGCAGTTCGGCTTCCTCACGCAAAGCTGCCATCGCCAACCGCAAATGCTCCTTAAGCTGGTCAATCTCCCGCTCTGAGCGAGTCTTGATGTTGCTGAGTTCCAAGTAAATATCCTTGTATTTTTCTGAAGCGTAGCGTTTATCCTGAAGGTGAAAGAAAAACAGAGTCAAAGCAAGCAGATAAGTGATAGGGCCATGTACCTACAATATATATGGATATGTGGGTGAAATAATAGTGAAAAGGACTAGGTTTGTGAACAAGTTAAATGGGAGGAGATGAAAATAACCAATGCTCTATGCTATAAATTACTAATGACCTGGAGGAGCATGTACCTTACAGTATGATGATATGGGTGAAATGTGCCTAAAATATATACAATTCCAAACCAAGGGAGTAATTCAGGAAAGAGCGAAGTTACGTACCCGTCTTGGCGAACTGATGAGAAGCATCACAAGGCAGCTTCACTCTTTCCTGAATTACCCCCCAAATGTTTTATATACAGTTAGTCCTCGAATTACGACAGCCTCGAGTTACATCGTTTCGGGGTTACGACGCTTTATACGATGCCTTGTTCCGACTTACACTGTTTTGCAACGTAAGTCGAACCATACTGTATGAACATATGATCCGACTTACATCGAAATACGGTTTACGACGCCGCGTAAGAACGGATCAACGACGCAAGTCGAGGACTACCTGTACAATCTCACAAATGGGCTAGTCACCTCCAGATGTGCCAAAAAGCTAGTGGATGCAACTACCCAATGTTACTATTGTACTAACCACACACATAAATGTAAGTGCACAGACATGTCAGTCCTCAGGCAATTCCAAATGGCTGTTTCAACTGGACATTAAATATATGAAAGGGTGGTCTAAAAAAACTGTATACCTTCATGTTCTAAACTAGTGCTAAAACATCCAGTGATGCCAGTAAATGAAAATCACCCTTTGGAATGGCATAACAGTTATATTGACTTTTACTGCTTCATATTGTTTTTTTCTTTGTTGGTTACAGCCATCTTTTATCTTTTGGGCTTTCTAGGGCATTGCATGAATATGTATTATCTTAAAGTGTACCTGTCACCTCAAAACTAATACTTTTTTAGGTTGTACTAATGAAATAAAACATTTTTGTAAATATGTATGTAATTTAAAAAATGTACCTTTATACAGCATTTCTCTCTGTCATCTTCCCTGTCAGCCTTTTCTTTCCTGAGTCAGGTGAGCGTGGCTAAAAGAATGACTGACATTATAGCTCCTCCAGTCAGATCCCTTAAATCACAATCTAGCAGGGATCTGATTGGAGGAGCTATAATGTCAATCAGCATTTAGCCCTGCCCACCTGACCCAGGAAAGAAAAGTCAGGCCGACAGGGAAGATAACAGAGAGAAACACTGTATAAAGGTAAATTTTTAAAAATAAATATATATTTACAAAAACATTAATTTTATTAGTGCAACCTAAATTAGTATTAAGTGTTTTGAGGTGACAGGAGCACTTTAAAGCACCAGTAACAACCAAACAAAAAATTCCCATTTGGATTGGCACAACAATTATTCAAATAGAGCACTTGTAAATTATATCTTTGAAGTGAAATTCATGAGTTTTGTTGCTGTCTGGTTTTATTTACTGATAGCTGCCATGTTTTTAAACAAACCTCACCCAGTCCCACTATTTTCTATGGTGCTTTACATAAAACATATGCAGGAACTGTGCCCTAAAGCCTGATTTTTAAAGCTAAACATCATATTTTATAGACACAATTTAGACTTTTTGGTAGCACAAATTGAATATATAGTAAATATAAATGCATTTAAGGCATTTTCAATTATTGGTGTTACTGTCCTTTTAAGACCCATGGAAAACAATACAATGAAAATCCAAATAGGATTTTTTTCTATTGTTGGTGCTATTGGTCCTTTAAATGGGAAAAAACATATACGCTGTCTCATACAGCTGTATTTGATCTTTTATTGATTAATAATATTTTGTTTGAGGAGTCCCTTTCCCCTTATTTCTCTCTGTATTTCTGTTTATAGAGGCATTCTAAGATATAAAAATCAAGCATAATTTATATGTTTTTCTGTAGAGGTTAAGGATTACAACTGCAAATAGAAGCTTAATGTGTAATAATTCCCACTGCAGACAATGTGCAGTTTAGTTAAAGGGGAACTATAGTCAGATTACATCTTTATATATGTAGTACTATACCTGAGCAGTGTTTCTCCCCAGTAGATGTATAATAAATTATCCTGCTTCTGGTGCAACAGCACTGGAAAACTCCCGCACCAGGAAATGTGTTTGTAATGCGTACTGATCAGTTTTCCATGAAAGGGTACCCTACCACGGATATTTTTGCCTAACGTGTACTGTAACACCTGCACACAAGTTAATCTCCTGCATTCCAGGAATGTAAACAAAGCATGGCTAATGAGGCCAAAAGGTCAGCACACTGCTTAACCAATAGCTGCCTGGCAGCATTTTCTTCTCATGTTTATCAGTTATATCACATACATTTCCTGGTGCAGGAGTTTATCAGTGCTCTGTCATAAATCAACCAGCTTCAGATGAAACATCTACTGGGAAGAAACACCTCTCACTAAAATATAGTACTGCATATGTAAAGATGTAATCTGACTATAGTCTCCTTTAAGTTAGTCAGACAAATTCCCCCTATCAAGGTAAGTACAACAGAAAAAATTGAAATGTCACTAGGGGAAAAAAAAAATTAATCTTCAGGCTTCCATTATGTAGCGCCAAGGCAAGTTCCCACCTTCTGCATGTTCTCCAGATCTTCACGCAGGCAAGAAACTTCTTTACGTAAATACTGCAGCTCATTCTCTTTCACACGCAGTAAAACCTGTTTCAAATAGAGAAATAAAGGAGAGTATTACAGAGATAATTTACATGCTTACAAATATGAATACACAAACCTAGTCGCACTCATTCTTCTCCATAAACAAAGCAATTTATTTGCATTTAGTTCAAGCACCATTCTCAGAGTTTAAACACTGGGGCTCAGGGCCAAAATGTACCTGAACAATTCTTAATACAGTTCTGTGTAAACTTAAATAGATTAGACTAATAAGTAACACACATTAGAAATTACATCAATTTATATTTAATTGCTTAGGTTTAACCAATAACGCAAATTTTGTATTCATTAATTTTTTATATAGCACTACTGTATTACACAGCGCTTTGCAGAGATTCATCATTCACTTCAGTCCCTGCCCCATGGATCTTACAATCTAGTTTCCCTATTCAGTCAAACACACAGATGTATGTTTCCGGAGTGCCTGGAGGAAACCCATGCAAGTGTAGGGAGAACACACAAATTCCATGCAGATGAAGTCATTAATAAAAGGAGTGGATCCAGGAAGCACCTTCCCCAGTCTGTGTCATACTCAAGTGGCCCTTATACATGGTGTAGGACCCTTTCTTATCATTGTCAGTGGCTTAATGCTCCATAACAGGAAAGACTGTTGCCCCACACAGCCCCAGCTACACAATCAGGTGAAGGTAACCTACCATTCCATTCATCCATAATATATATAGCAAAACAAGTGTATACAAACATGAACAGACTCCAATTCCACCCTGGACTTCATCTGCATGGAGTTTGTATGTTTTCCCCGCACTTGCGTGGGTTTCCTCCGGGCACTCCGGTTTCCTCCCACAATCCAAAAAACATACATCTGCGTGTGTGTGACAAAATAGGGAAACTAGATTGTAAGCTCCATGGGGCAGGGACTGAAGTGAATGATGAATCTCTGTAAAGCACTGCGTAAAATAGTAGCGCTATATAAGAACGAATAAATAATAATAATAATAATACATGCACTCACACATCTTCATACAAGTGCATGCACTAATAACACCATACACACGCACACGCACTCAAAGAATTTAGGATATGATGATTCATTATAGAAGTTTCTAGGATTTCCAAGATTGTAATAGACATATTATGCGATTTAGAAATAACAGCCAAAGAGACAACATTTCAAGCGCATCAATGTTTGCAATATGGAGATTCAAGTCATATTATTCCCAAATTATTTGAATTTGTTCCAAAACTAAATGTTTTGACAGATGGGAAAAGTACCGGTAAGTTATAAAAGAACTGTCTTAAGGAATAGCCCCACCGGCTGGTGATGTAAGCTATTGCAGGGAGAGTGTTACACAGCACAAAGCTGAGAATGGAGCTGGATAATGTAACTTGAGCCAGACCTAAACAATTACTCTCTTATGAGATAGCTTGAGTGTTTGCATTAGGAATAAAAGAGATTATGACCCTGGATGGATCCAGACTCTACGATACTGGCCTTGCCAGTCAGTAGTATTTTAGGCGCGAGTCCTCGAAAGATGATGCAGCAGTAGAAGCGACATACAAACATACCCAGTAAAGAATAATTACAGAACAGAAAGCCTATCGACATGCTGAAAATGGAAGTGCTAACCTCCAATTCTGTACTGTTTTTCTCTCCTCCTTGTGTCCCCTCACCAGGGCCATTGCCAGCCGTTAATGATTGCAGCTTCCCAATCTCATCAGACAGTCGTTTGTTCAGTTCCTGTACCAACAAATACAACCAGGAAGATAAATGTACAATAGTAAATAATCTTCCAGTAATTACATTGTTTGATAAGTGTTTTCCATACAACTGAAAAACTACTGGGGAAATGGAGTGAGTTGTTCCTTGGGGAAATGACCTGCCTATTTCCTTCTGTGTTCTCCAGGGCACAGACTGCTCACATGCAGTAAGGTGATACATAGCCTGGCTTCCCAAAGCTGTTTACTTCTGATGACTTTTCCTACCATCAAGCTAGTTGATCTCTACCAGTTCTACAATTTTCCTCAAAGTTTGGTTTCTGGTTCCTTCTTTCCATAATTTTTCACTTTATGGTTAATCATATATTTCACCTTAACTCTGCTGTTACTGAACCATTTCACTATATCTCAATAGGTTATATCGTACATTGTAAAGCCATATTGTATTATAATGCAGGGAACGTTTTTCTAGCACCAATCTAATAGCAGCTTGCCCTGTGTAGTCTAGTATGAACCCAGATAAGAGCATGTCTGGCAAGAATGCAATTGGGGCTTTTTCCTTCTAACAATTTGGGGCTACTGCTCTAACAAGGGTTCTTGGCTAAAACTGGCACATAGACATTTCTAATAATAGATTCTACATTCCTGCTTTACAGTATGTGCAAGTGGTAAATAAGAGACTGATTTGGTACAGAACTATCATAAGTAATAAAAAAAACAAGACCCCCTGTGTAGGAGTACAAAGTTACCATCTGAGACTGTATTAGGAGTTTTATATTTATTTATTTTTTTCTATTACAATAAAGGGAACCTTTAATTGTTCCACCCTTTTCATACAAGAGTTCTTTATATTTCCATGTTTAACACCTTGTTACTAACCTGATTTTGTCGTAGAAGTTCCTGTACCTCTCCCTGGCTTCGCTGTAATTCCTTTTCCCTTTCCTCTCCAGCTTGGTTTAATGCTCCAATTTCAAGGCATTTCTGGGAGTAACGCTCAGACACCGCCTGCAATTCCCTCCTTAAAGATTCCATCTCAGACCTGAGTGGAAGCACAAATGGAATTTTCTTGTTGTTTCTTTCCACCTTCCATCTGATTGATAGCTTAATATAGCATAAGTTTCATATATATATATATATATATATATATATATATATATATATATATATATATATATATATATATACACACACACACTATAAATATATGTAAGCAGAGGCACAGCTCCTGGGCTCAGAAAACATGGATTTATTGCTAGAGGAAAGGCTCAGGTACAGAATGTCTGGTGACTTTTAGCTCAATTGCATTTGAAAAATCTTAACGATTTTTATATTTGGGCAATATAAAGATATATGGCCACAATTATACAACATGCTGCATTTAACATGGTAAACCACTGACTGCAAACAAAACTAAACACAATGGTACTAAAACTATACTACATCACAGCTTCTTTCATTATGTAATATTGCATGTGGAATTGTATCTTTTCCTTTCATACTGCACAATCTAATCATGGGAGTTCCAAACACAATTACATGGGATTAGATATGCAATACAGGTAAAGAATAATAAATTAGGCTCTGATGCATGCATATATCTGGCACATAATAACAGGGACCAATGAGTTAGGACCACACTATAATACAGGGACCCAAGGAAGCACCTACCAACAAATTTTCCACCTTGGGAAAAATAGCACACAGTTTGAACAAGCCAATGCCTATTCCATGTAAAATGCTGGGACTGAAAGACAAGAATTTGAGGTGTGACAAGGTCAAACTGCTCCAGGATTCAATGGCACAGGGCTATTCTACACAAGCACAAAACAAGGGAAGAGTATCCCCTAGTCCAGCGGTTGGCAATGTGTGGCACGAGTCACGTGCAGCTTTTTTGCTGCCTTGTTGTGGCTCAGAGCGCACTTCCGAAGCCCTGCCCGTGACCTCCGATGCCTATTCTGATTGGCCGTTGGCAGGACATGTGGTTGGGAGGAGTGCGCTCCTCCCCCTTTGTGGCTCACAAAAAAAATTTCGCCGCTGGAGGAGGGAGGGAGAGAAATGGCTCCCTTCTCATCTAAGTTTGCCGACCCCTGCCCTAGTGTAATATTGTTTACAAATAACTATAATGTGCTACATCCCACATGCGTTGAATAAATGGTAGGTGAAAAAAAAAAAAAAAAGACAATAATCAAGGCAGGCTCCTCTATATAGGTGAAAGAGATGGGAAAAAAGAGCTGAAGTCACATTCTCTTGAGGAAGCTGATGCCACAACCAGAGAAATGCGTTGAGAGACTTTTTAATACATTTCTGCATTTTTAAGAGCACTTTTGTAAGTATAATTTATTGTTCATTGAATCAAGTAATTAAACATATAACACTATTTTCTCTCTCTTGGTGGCATTGTGATAGATTGCCCAGTTTGGTAGGAGCTGCTGAAGAAGATTGGATTATTTGGATTATTGGAACTGCATATTTCATTTTTGTAAGGAAAGTATCAGATTTGTGTGTGGCGCTGTAAGTTTTAAATATAGTATTGTTACCATTGTTTTTTTGTATTCTGCACAAGCATTCACTTCCTTTATAGTGTGCTGCAGCATTTAAGTGTTTAAAGGAGTGAAAACCTACTGGTGCTGACGACGTAGAGACTCTTGTGCTGCAGAACCTCCATGCTGGAACATCCGGGCTTTTTCCACCTCTCTCTGCAGCTCCTCTTTATGAGCATTCCGAATCGATTCGATAACTAGATACAAAAAAACCAAACACACACATATTCATGTGGAATACAGCTACAGCATCTTCAATGTGTCCATATCGATGAGATCCAATTTATACCATTATCCTACAGTTTTCTATAGGCAATTTAATGGAAAGTGACCCAGTTCTATATACATTTAATTGTTACTGATCTAAACCCTACCCGATCTAAGAACTTAATAGAACTAATAACCAACAACCCCCTTAAGAGATTTTCATTTGTTTTTTTTATATTCTGTTCATGTACATTTCTCATGATCCTGCTAGGATTAATTTTTGTTTATATTGTATAAAGATGGGAATTGGAGAAGGAGCTTTAAGGCGAGGTATCATCTTGGGTGAAAAGCATCAGAGTAATCATGACTAATATGGTGAATTTGGTCCCCGTTCATTTGCTCACTGGCAGACCAACAGGATTGGCAGCAGTTGTGGTGGCTACTGGGCCTGATGCACCCAGGGGCCCGGCTGCCACCACTGCAACCCCTTTGGTGTGCCCAGGAAGATGGGACCCTGATCATGCCCCAGACCATGAGAGGGGAACGGAAGCAGATTGTGCATTGGGGCCCAGTTCTCTGAAGTTCTGCCCCTGCATTTGCTATTTAATGTGCCAGGTATAGAGAGAAGGGAATATGGATGTAAACACAGACAAACTCCCTTACTTTCATTAAACCATTTATGCAGTAGACAGAGAGCAAAAACTCAGCTGCCACAATGTCTGGAATGGATGGCAAATACCCTCAATACAAATGAAATTTGGGTTATTTATAAAAGTCACTTGTAAGACAAACCAATCCTTTATTCACATTGAACAATCTGCAGAGAAAAGACCATATATAAGGCTGGATAAAAAGAAATCACAGTTAAATCAATTTCTCTTAGTTGTAGGGGGACACAGGAACACTGAGTAAAAGGTGCCTCATGATGGGAAGCACCTTTTATCAAGTTTTCCTGTGCCTGAAACACTGTAAGGGAAACTATTAAAATGTGTGGGTAGGAACATGTCCTTCTCAGTAATTACTGGGGAATTTTAATCATTTTAAGGCAATTACAAAACACAAATCAATTTTTCTATTTTTTTTTTAGACACATTTCTTTAAAAAGAGGCCAAATGTGGTTTAGTGGGAGGTTGGTTTTTTTTGCCATTTTTTACTGCAAATGGTAAAATGCCTGGCGTTCCATTGCCCTGAGGGCAGGGTAAAAGGGCTGGCGTTCCCATTGCCCTGAGGGCAGGGTAAAAGGGCTGGCGTTCCATTGCCCTGAGGGCAGGGTAAAAGGGCTGGCGTTCCATTGCCCTGAGGGCAGGGTAAAAGGGCTGGCGTTCCATTGCCCTGAGGGCAGGGTAAAAGGGCTGGCGTTCCATTGCCCTGAGGGCAGGCAAAACACCCAGCCTTTTTTATAGAACCTAATAAGAAATGGCAAAAACCTCAAGATTCTCAGGATTCTGTCATACCATGATTTGGAGCATTACTCATAAAAACATACAAACAGTTCATCCTTCTTAGCCCAGTACATACCAGATGCAGTAGCCGCTGCTTCTTCTGCGAGTAGTCGTTCCTTCTCCTGTTTCAGCCGCTGCATCTCCCACTCATGGTGTCGCTGGAGCTCAGCCATCAACTGCTGGTGAGAAGTTTCCATCTGTGAAAGACTGCGCTCGCATGCCTCCTGTAATGCAAATTCATAATTTACAGGCCTAAAGTAACAGAACAACACACACTCTCATATATACTCCTCATACCAATGGGATGTGTGGTACTTATGTAATACAAGTAGACCAATTACTTAGAAAATTGTCCTCTGGCACTCCAAATTGGTTAAAAGTCTTCTTTATTAAATAATCATAAAATCTTTTTGTTACATGTAGACAAAATACACCGCACTATCTACATGTAACAAAAAGATTTTATGATTATTTAATAAAGAAGACTTTTAACCAATTTGGAGTGCCGGAGGACAATTTTCTGTTTACAAGCTGCCTTGGTGCTTGAGTCCGCCACAAATCCCTTCAGAGCAAACAGTGGAAGCCATCAGGTGTGAGTACAATAAAGCTTTTTAACTAAGGGATAGAGCCATTCAATGTTTACATTGCGTGTATGTTAGACCGATTGCATAAACAGATAATTTCATTAGGACATGCTGCAACGCATAATGGTCTATAGCGATATAGCTCTCACATGACTTCATATGCAAACCCACTGCATTTAGGAAGACATAATCTGCTTGAGATTCTAGCTAAATGTATTGCTAATTCAATGCAGTATGCTTTCAATTCAATGACAAATCCAGATCTAGCCACTTATGCAGTATGCTTTCAATTCAATGACAAATCCAGATCTAGAAACTGAATGCTTTTCTCAAATCAAAGAGTTCCATTGGCTAAACTCTAGTTACTGTGGGAAAACTTGGTTTATTTTCAAAAAGTTTACTTAAAATTTTGAGATCATCATTTTTTTGTAACTTTCTCATTACCAATCAATGAGTTATTGCAAGGCAAAGCTCTTATAGCTTTAAGGAATAGTAACACAAGAAAATATAAAAATGTCTCAAATGCATTTATAGTTACTATATATTCATTTTTTTAAACTTAGAAAGCAAGATATTTAGCTATATAAATTTTAAAAACTGAGCTTTTTCCCCCCCCAACTGTACTTTGGACTCTGGGACTATTCCTGGCCTAAATAAATACCCTGAGCTGTGACCATGAGGCTGTGCACTGGAGGGAACATCTCCTAAAAAATATGATTAAGAGTTAGCAGTGAGGAAGCCTGTGTGGTGTGCTGTAGAGGAGTTATGAGATAGAACCTTTAGATACCCTGCTTGCGGTGGTATCTAAAAAAAAATCTAAATTGAGAAAGTCAGTGGGATGAGTAGTGAACCATCTTTAAGAAAAATATACCAAGTGTAGTTGACTATTTACTGTATATATACCATGACCTAAATGAGAGAGAACCTTCACAGACATTTGAAAATGGGGCTCATACAGTTGAAAAAAACCCATACAATTCAAAATAAAAAATGTGTTTGCAGCACAGCTACTGAGGTAATTCTTCTACCAAATCTCTACAATTTCATAACTGCCCGGCATAACGCACCTTTAAGAGAGGCACATATGTTTCCCCCACACAGAAGCCTCACCTGGGAAATGTAGCCAGACGGTGCGGCACCCTCGCTGCTTCTTTTCTGAGCTTCTAACTCTCGTTTGGCTTTCTCCAGCTGCATCTTTAGACTCTGAATCTGAGAAAAATCACACAAATGTCTCAGGGAGGAACCATGCAGTTACCAAACAATTCAATTATTTAGCCAAAACCACCTTAAAATATCACTACAGCCTTTTTATATGGGTGGCTTACTATAATGCACAGAAATGTTTATTCTCTAGAGCAGAGATGTTCAAGCCTCATCTGTCCTCCTGCTGTTGCACTAAAATTCCCAGCATGCCACAGACAGTTAAGTTTGCCAATAGGGTAATGGAATATAGAACTTAATTCAGAAAACAATGAAGTATGGTATTTTCTAGATATTATCTGGTGCCTAGCTATTGCCCACTTATTGATGTGCAGGAGTACTGCCCATATTGTTCTTAGTTATTGCTTTAACCATTACTACTATGCTCAGCTTATCGCTCAAATTAGTTATTAATCACACTGATAGACTTATCCTCTGCATTTGACACTGTCGATGACTCCCTTCTTATTCAAGTTCTGCATGCGTTTGGGGTCCGTAATCAAGCTGCTTCTTGGCTGACTTCCTATTGGCTAGATAGAAAAATATATTTTCCGGCACTCCCAGAGTAAAAGCAAGGTTCTTTATTACATCAAAAGTTAAAAAACAAGATCCAAAAGGTGCAGTGAAAATAAAAGAAAAGAGGCACCCCCCTTACGCGTTTCACATAGTAGGGCGCTTAATCATAAGTGACTTCCTATTGGCACCCGATGCTTCTTCACAGAGCGCTGACTGACAGAGAAGACAGTGCCGAAGCTCCTCCCACTTGTTTCACCGGCCTTACACATCATCACACTCATTGCGGGGAGTGTTCTCATTGGCCCCCGCAATGAACGTGATGATGTTTCAACCATTTATCACCACCGATGAAACAAGTCGGGAGGAGCTTTGCGCTGGCTTCTCAGTCAACCAGCGCGCTGTGAAGAAGCACCAGGTGCTGGCTCATGCTGTGACTGTAGCGAACCAACACTATAACTGGTAGGGTTTGTAATAACTATCTTGTTTTAGACCTTTAGTTCTCCTTTAAGGCCGAGTAAACATTGGTGAATTTTTGTCTGCTTTTTTTTTTTTTAAAAGCATATGGTGAAAAAATGCTGAAACACTCACATATAAAAAAATCATTGAAAGTAATAACTAATTATAGTTATTCTATACCTATAGTATATTATAATAGTAAATCAGCTGTGCAATGACACTAGCGTTTCACAGACAGGAATATAGGCTATATTTGCATTTTTTTTGACTGTGTAAAACGCAATGTGAAAAATGTAACATGAGCAGTAACAATGGCAATCTAACAATTGCGCACACACAGAAGGGAAAAGCGCTGAGACAGTGAGGTGTTTCAGATTTAAGTACCGCCCCGAATGCTATTTTTTGTGTAGGAAAATTCAGCAGTGTGAACCTAGCCTTAAGGTACAATATAGGGGTGTAACGATTCATTTTAACAACGATTCGATTCGTATCACGATTCAAGGACAGTCTTGGTTAATTTAAAACGATCCGATCCGAATCGATTCAGTAACTTTTTAGCTAAAAATT
>WMED01007974.1:0-17252 GCA_019650415.1 Pipa parva | reverse complement strand
ACCTCACTTTGGACTATAGTGAATTCCCCCCTTGATGATTTGGGTATGCTGTGTTATGATGTCATGCATATTTATATACCCATTTTTTTGTTTTGTAATATGTTATAGTGTGGTGCTGCACTGCAGTGAAAATTTTGATCCTGGAACCCATCTTTGAAGACAACTTTACCAAAGTATAGTAGATGACATAAACGCACAAAGAAATTAAATTAAATGTAGATATAAAAAAAACTGTCATGCTAAGTTAATGGGGGAATTGTTCCCTTTTTCATGTGATTGGTCCTTTATTTTAAAGCCAAAATTTAGAGTCATTTACAGGAACATTTATAGATTAAGACCATGTCAACCACTCCAATTTAAAAAAAAGTTAAGTGCTTTTACTTAAATAAATTTGTAATTACATCCTACCTAAAGCATTTTACTCACATCTCTCACTAAAAATTAAGTAACCATATTGGCATACTTTCATCCAGAAACATAACCAGGAGGTGCAATGACTCCTAAGGGATCAGATGTAATCAGAGATTTTTATATTAGGGAGATGAATCGCTGACGAGTAAATAGTAGAAATCTCTAACATTGCTTGCTATTAACTCTTGAAAGATTACCTATGACAAGCAGATCGATACAACACCAATTGTAATCAGCATATCTCAGCCTGTCAATCACACTAATGTCTTTTAATGGTGGGAGGTGTTCACGCTCAGCTCGGAGGCATGAAAGAATTAACCCCTCATTGTTTAAGTAATGACATTACAATGCAAATGAGTTAAGTCCTAACAAAACAAATTAATCACCAGATCAAAAACCAAAACAGAAGGTTTAATTTTCCTTGCTGTAGTTTCTTGTTTACATCCACGCACTAAAGTACTCTAAATATAGTGCTTTGTTTTTTTTTTAAGAAAGGAGGTCAAAAGAAGACCTATTATAACTCATCTTTGATCACTGTTGCAGTTACATATTGTGCTGTGAAAAATGTAAATGTGTTATATTTGTGAGTACAGTTTTTTTCCCCATTTATTTTTTCCTTAATAGAATGTAAGGGCAAGGCTACCCTTTTGCTGTAGTTTCACTATATGCGGTTAAACTCACTAATTGCAGAGCAAGCACCTTATTCATTGGAATATTGAGAGCAATCAACCCCTGGTGTTTTGATCATAAATGGTTTTCCACAAGAAACACGTACCAGCATATTTGTATTCATCTGTTTTCCACTTTGGACTACCTATGGGCAACATGCCTTTAAATTTTTAATCTCATGTGGGAAAACTGCACTAGTCGCCTAGTACAGCTTTTCTCTAATGCCACAAGAAAATTTGCTATTACAGTTAGTCCTCGGATTACGACGGTCTCGAGTTACATCGTTTTGTGGTTACAACGCTTTATACAAGAGTGTTTGGTGTAGTTATAGGTGTTAGAATAGGTGTTTGGATAGGCTAAGTGTTTGCGGTACAGTACTGTATATGAATGTATGGTCCGACTTACACCGACTGAATACAGTGGCATGTATTTTTGTCATAGCCATTGCTAAACTCTACTTTTTTAGCAGGTATTACTGGGCACTTTAAATTCCTAAAGGTAACTGCGCTTCCCCTTTAAACAGGAAATAAAAGTAAAGATAGTGAGATACCATTAAGTTAGAGTGCATTTAAAGTAAATCGGTGCAATGACAACACGTCTCTCTTGTGGATAATCACTCCTCAATAAATATCACCACTTGGTAGTCCTGATTTCCTTAAAGAAAACATAGACAAACAGTGTACCCAGTATAATGTAGTAGTTTTATTGTTTCAGTTGTAAAGAAAGTAAAATATTAAACTCAACTTTTCCATAAAAAGTATAGCTTCGTATAAGAAACTCCAAAGTGTTTCTCATAGGCTTTTAGTTTACAGTTCTACCGTACTGTATGCTGTACTATAGTTAGCTGTACCGTTTGTCTATGTGTTTTCTGAGGAAATCAGGACCACCAAGTGGTGATATTTATTGAGGAGTGATTATCCACAAGAGAGGTGTTTTGTAAGTGCAATTGAGTCACTTTAAATGCACTCTTACTAAATGGTACCTCACTCATTAGTTCTCTTTCCTGTTTAAAGGGGAAGAGCAGTGAATTTTAAATTGTGGATGTATTTCTAAAGTGGAAGAAGAGAAAATGCTGCTGACCCCTCACAGTATAACAAAAGATTTTATTTATTCATTAAGCGCAATCCCATACTGTTTTTATTACTGGGCACAGTTCACTGCAGCCTGGGCACTAGACGCAGTAACATGCTTTTACTGGGCACTTTATAATTCATATAAGCAAGTATTAGGAACAATACAACCTATTGTAATTGGCTGTGGTAACTAGCCTGCCAGCGGGGGGGGATTGGGATATGTAGCAGGCAACCAGGATTATGGAGCAAGACCCAAAAAAAAACAGGACTGTCCTACAGAATCTGGGAAATTTAAAGGAGTATGCTACTGACAACACCACCAACAATAAATAACCAGCCCAGGTATTGGCACTGTAACTAGGATATTGGGCCTGGGCCCACTTGGAGTTTTCCCTCTTGTCCTGGTGGGCAAATCAGCTAATTTTCTACTAATTCACTACTAATTTTTAAATGGCTACTGCCCACACCTACCAATTGCCTAGTGGGAATAACATGACATCTGACACACCGCCTCGCCTTCTCTTCCTCACATTAGAGATCACACAGTAAAGAAAAGACAGCAAGTCTGGTATATGTGCGTTCCAGAAACTAGGGTTAAGGAAATAGTAAAGACAGATTATAACATAACTGGTTGATTTTTTGTATGGGAAGTGATTCAGTATAGAGAAAGTCACCAGTGTAAAACGTTTCTAAACAGACACTACAGAAAAATCATATCGTTAAAAGCTAGAAACTTGATTAGAGTTACATGCCATTTACAAACATGGCGTTTCAGACGCTCTAAAACGTCACTTTGCCCTACTCCAACATGGCGCAGAGAGCGTCCAGCTTTTTTTGTTCCCTCTACCTTCCGGCCCAGCAATAGTTAGTTCCACTACATATACTAAGTACCCCGGCCCCCAAATGATGTGACCCGGCTCGGGCCCGGGATGCTGTTATTTGGCTTCGGCCTCCCTCAGGACATGGATAGCCAGGCCCTGGTCATCCGGATTCGCATCCCCGATGGGGGCGCCGTTGACTGGACAATTCAGCCTGCCACACAGTTGCTTTTCCGGGACATCCTGGTAAGAGTGGGCCACGATCAACAAAAAGCTACCCCTCGTACGTCATCGTGACGTCACCTGTATTAGCACAGTGTCTATATAGATATGTAACCTGTACATTGACTTTAGTTATCACTAACTACTGCTACTTACATTGTTACACTCGTTTAAGCGTGGGGGTAATTGTAAAACTTTTTTGGGAGCTCTATTGGGCTAAGTAATACACACATAAACACTGAAGTGATAGGAGACATGTTTTGTTTGTACATGTACCTAATTATTGCTTTAAGTAATGACTTTAATATGGATATTTAAATTAGTTTTACACATGTATCTTATTATCTCAGACCTGCCCCACTTCTAGTGTTACTAAATCATCGCTTTTGGAATACACAAGCTGCATGGATGGCTGTCAATTAGGGGCATGTCTCTTTGATATAGAGCAATCAAATTGCATGTAGCAGAAATAAATAGCTTGAAAAACACAATAAAATATGATATAGGTAACTTCCAAAGAACTTCAGAATGATGAAAAAACTCTATAGGAGTCAGTTGTACTTTAACCAGAGTTTAAGGTGATATGAATAGAATAAAGTGATGCGGGTGGGTGCACACAAGTGAAATATAAATCAGGCCGGACAGAGGCCAGCTTGTGATGTGAGGATCACTGGTCTGATGAATAAACTGAATTCACTAGACCCTGCAACCAGTAAACTATTGAATAGAAGATATGTTTCCAAACTGTGGTTCTGGCATCCAGATGAAATTAAAAGCATTTTGAGTGGGATGGATTTTCAGACTGAAAATGCTCTGGCCAAGTGAAAAATTCTCTTTGGACTCCTGATATTTCTGGGGTTATAGTTTACTGCTCCTGATTACTCCTATTTTGAAAAGACTCCTTTGTAATGAAAGGATGATGTTTGATCCCCAGGACTATATATTTCTCCCCTGTTCTTTAAGAGACAATCAAACATACTTTGGTGAGCTTTATTGAAGCTGGTAATGCCCTTTAAAAGACAAGTAAGACCAAACAAGGCCTATTTAGATTGACATGGAATTTTTATTAAATACAACAGTTTTAAAAATCATCTTAGAAGTTTATGAATTTTATTACTTGCTATCTGTTTTTATCTTTACTAATAGCAGCCATGTTGTAAAAAAGACCTCACATGGCCCTATTGTTTTCTGTTGCATCAGTGGTTCTCAAACCTGTCCTCCAGCATCACCAACATTGCACGTTTTATGGATAAAAACACAGCAGTATAGATGAATCCCTAAGAAATACCGTGTTTCCCCAAAAATAAGACAGTGTCTTATATTAATTTTTGCTCCCAAAGTTACACTATGTCTTATTTTCAGGGGATGTCTTATATTTCCCTAAAGAAAAAAATCACACTCATACAAAGTAAAAAAAAATAAATAAAAATGGGAACAAATACAATATTTAAAATACACTGTGCTGCCTGCCCCACAACCCCCCTCTAACACTGTGCTGATTTCTCCCACAACCCCCCTCCCACACTGTGCTGCTTGCCCCCCCCCTTTCATCGGACATGGAGTAGGAAGGGGGTTAAACAGGTCTTATTCAAAATCCTATTTTCACCCCCTCCCTGCTACATGTCCTCTAAAGGGTGTTGGGGGGGAGGGGGCGCTATCCTGGTGCTCACCCCCCTCCCTTTCACTTTTCCCTACCTCTTCCCCTGCCTGGCTCCATCTGCAGTAGATTACTGTTACAGCGCTCCTCACTTCCTCCCCCACCGCTCTTCATTACATCATTAGTGTGTGCCGGGGGAGGCAGAGAAGAGAGTTGTAACAGGAGGGTGTCTGCAGAAGCCGGTATTCGGGGTGCCTTAAATCCGGGAGGGGGTGTCTTATTTTCGGGGGGGGTGACTTATTTCAAATGCCACAGTAAAACATCCCCCATGCCTTATTTTCGGGGGATGTCTTACTTTTGGGGAAACAGGGTATGCATTACTTTAATTACCCAATAGTACTGCTTTGTGGATATCCACAAAACTTGCATTATTGGTGAGGCCTGAGAACAGGTGTGAGAAACACTGTTGTAGGTAAGACATATTCAGAAAGTGTGCCAGAAATTCGTAGAATACTGCAGGGGTGTCAAACTCTGGACTGAGGGCCAAATCTTTCCCACAGTGTAATAATTTGGCCCGTGAAAAAATACCAAAGGTCTACTAGAACTGGCCCACTGTTATACAGGACATGCATCGCTAATACCACAAATCCCAAAATGCTCTGTTGGTGCATGAGTCAGGATCCACAAGCTCCCCCTCCTCTGTTGACATTAATTAGCAATTTTATGCTACCAGTCAAATTGGGCCATTCCTCCTAAAAATGGCCAAATAAAATTTGGAAAACAGAAGCTTTCAAGAAAAGTGGGAAGCAGAATATCTGTTCACAAATGTAAAGGACAGACTTGTTTGAAAAGGGTCATCGTCATATCTGATGAAAAGGAAAAACGTCCTCAATTGTAGACATTTTTTTTCAATAAATATCAAGGCTGGCCTGCGACTTTGTCCAAATTTTTAATTTTGGCCCATTGTGAATTTGAGTTTGACACCCCCTGGAATACAAAATACAATAGAATAGTAATAGTAGTAACTATAAATGCATTTGAGGCAATTTCATATTTTTAGTGATTCTGTTCTTTTAATTGCTGCAACTAGGTCCAAACCAAATCGTTGCAAACTAAGGGGAGGCCTTGCATTAAGATTATCATCAAAGTTTAGCCATCAAAATAAAAAAATACAGCAGTTTTGTAAAACTCTTAAAATATGCAGTGATTTAGAATGTTGACATTAAGTTGGCTACTCTTCCATCTTTTGTATGTGATTTTGTTGTGGAATAATACCAAGGGCACTCACCTTCTGCTGGACAGAAAGCCCAATGTATTTTAAAGAGACCTCCTTCTTTGCTCCAGTGCTACTTGTCTCGACACCACTCTTCTTGACATCTCTTTGCAGGCTGCGATCTTCTCGACTTCCTATTTCCTCTAGAAAATCAGATGTAATCTTGCTTCTGAGCTTACTTACTTTGCTCCATGAATTTCAAGAGGAAGCAGGAAGTGAAGAGGAGCACAGTCTGCATGGAGAAGACAAGAAGCTTGAGATAAGCAGGATTGCTAGGAGAACCAGAAAAAGAAAAAAGCAACCCCTGAAATTATACACACAAGTGTATAACTTTATATGTATAACAGGAGGCATCACTGTAGTGAACAATTACATCTATAAGTAGTTCATGGGTCTCCTTCAGAATCTCCCTTTGGAAACTAAGCATTTATTTCTCCTTTAAAACCCTTATATGATATGTCTATAGTCAGGAAAAAAAGTCTCGAACTCCAAGACTAGATTTAAGAATAATGTTTTGATGGTTGCTTTGGGAAGGGAGATCCTTTTTCTTTGGCAGTGTGCTAATTTTAGCTAATTTTATTGTATTAAATCTTATTGAATATGTTTGATTATCAAAATATTCATATGTGGAGTGTCTCTCATTCTGTTATGTTTTTATCCTATATTTAGGATGTGATCGGCCAAGTTCTTCCAGATGCAACTACTACAGCTTTTGAGTGTGAGTAAAGAATATTCCTGATTTAAATAGCCAAAAATGTTTGCATTGTGGGCATTTTCTACAACATGTCCTAGACCCTTTATTAGGCTGGCAGTGTCTATAAAAGTAAAAATGCGTACTACAGAAAGCAATGGAGTGAACGTACATGGAGAAAACTCACCTCATTAGCAAAAAGTAAATATGACTGAAATGACATTTATTCCTTTATATAACTGGTAAAAATGTTAAAGGTTAGGGCCACACTGGCTAATTTGCAGCTGACCTAGAAAAGTAGCATCCGTTGTATCCTACGGCAGCAATCCCCAGCATTTGCTGGATTGGAGACCGGTTCCCCTACCAGCAAAGGTTTGATTGACCGGGAGGGTGGTGGGCAGGGATACATGTTGCCAGCTGCAGGATGGTGACATGCTTCCTGCATGCGCATCATCTCCATGCAGCCCAGGTCCAAGGTGCCTGTTGACCGTTAATCAAGGACCAACATCCTATGAGATAAAACACATAGGTGACACTGTTTTGTCCCATAGACAATAATAACTCTGATTCATGCTACATAGCAACCAGTGTGGCCCTGGCCTAAAGTAACATTTCTAATTTATATTTTTTTGAGTTCGACTTTTTTTGTTTTTTTTACCCTGCGATTGCATTCATCTTGCACAGTCCTGTTGTTTCCTATAAAACTTTAGATAATACATATTTAGGAAGTCCCCCCAGTAAGCTTATTTGGGTTGCAACCAGCAGAGAGAGAAACACCACACTCCCCCTGAAAAAAAAAAATCAGGAATTCAAGATAAAACGTACTGGTTAGTATAACTGCCATGCCAATCCAAATAGCAATTTTTGTTTTCTTCAGTTACTTTAAAGGGAGTTTCACTGAGATACATGCTATTGAAACGTTGGAGCATTTCAAGTAGTTGATCTGATTCTTACTCAGAATTTATCTCTCTGGACTCAAATAGTAATTGGATGCAGTGAAATTTTAATGGCGGCGGTCACACTGTTGTTAAAAACACAGTGTAAGTGCTTCACACACTTGGTGTGATTTCACATTATCCAGGGATTATCTTGTTACCCAGAGAAATCTTCCTAGTTATGATACCTAAGACTTCATATGCAGAACATTGAAAAACGAGACACCTAGATCAATCTGTGCGTGCGCTTTTGGCCTGTTTGGTGAAATTCTGCAGGGGCCGGGTACTTTGTGACAATCTATATCACACACGTAGGGGGGAAGTGAGCTGTAGTGGGGGAGACTGTCACCTCATGATCCTGGGCATAGGATTGTGAGGTGAAAGTTAATTGTGCCTCAGTGTACTGATGCTGGGCACAGTCAGCTATGTGTAAAATACAGGTATAAAGAGAACATTTCCAATTTTACTAACCCTTTACGTGAACTGTTCCATAGACACCATATCTTACTAGTGTATGTTTTATGTTGGCCCTGCTGGGTTCTAACCAAGAATAAATAAATAACTATTGCGTCTTACTCCTGGGCAAGGGTTATTGGTTTCATTGATATACCTAATGGGAGTATATCTACTGTTTGGAATGCAATCTGCCATGTACTGGAAATTAATTGGGACTGTTTATGGATGATATTTCTGAATGTCACTTTTTTTGTTTTGCAGATGAAGATGAGGATGGTGACCGGATAACTGTTAGGAGTGATGAAGAGATGAAAGCCATGTTGTCTTATGTAGGTATCAAATATGTGCGCTGAATTTCTTTCAGGCTTTGTGATGCATGTCTTTTACGGGTACACATGGCTTTCATGTAAATATTGCTTTTTTTTGCATAGGAATGTCTCTTACTCACTATGTTACACTTACTGCTTTTCTTCTCTCCAGTTTTTCATATCCAGTCTTTAGACATTTTCAGTAGTGCACATTCATATAATGTCCTCTAACCAGTGTCAGCATTTATTTATCCTTATATACTATGAGATGAAAGCTTAGAAAGGTGATTGTTTAGGTGTTGAGACCTAAGCACTGATGGGTAAATCAAACTGAAAGCAAACTGATTGTTGGTATAAGTTACTAGAATTAAGCAAATTTTACAGATGTTTATCCATTACATGGTCAAGGTATGTGGAAATCTGACAGTCTCATTTTAAGTCCATGGGAATTAATATGGAGTATCTTCTCTATTTGCTAGTACATATGCATGCCATCTGTCTGTTTTTCTGGACACTTGCTTTTCCTGTTCTCCCACTTGTGCATACCTTCTGACTGCTTTTGCTTCTTTTCAAATGCTCCTATCACACTAAACTTCAGTTCTGTCCTATTTGTGTGAATTTACCTTCTGATTATATTCTCTCTAGCTAAAGGCTAACAGGCCAAGTTGACCCTCCATGACTTCTTTTTTATGGCCTCCAGTCTGCACTTACATACAACTTACACTTGCATCATCATTATAATAGCCAAGCCACCCTGTTATTTGGCTAACAGATCATTCTCTTTCTGCACTGGAGATATTGGACAAACTCAGCTTTCCTTTTCAAGCACTTGGTTGCACATGCATTGTACAATAACTAATAACTAACTTCTCTACTGTGTCATCCTATGTAGATATGATAGGTATAACCCAAATAGCAGTGGCCTTAGGAACTCCTAAAGCCCTCCCCAGCCTAGGTAAACCAGGTGGGAAAGACAAAAGTAAATACTGGGAGGAACATTCATTATCACTTTTATCACTTTTTACATAACTTTAATTATAAATGAAGTACTTACACAACAGGTAGGGGAAATAGTAATAACATTACAACACAAAAGGTAGAACCAGACCTCAGAGGATGCACCTGGATGGGCCAACTTTGGGCTCTCAGTAGGAAAAATAGTAGTACTTCTTGAGTGAAGCCTTAATTCTGCACACTAGGTTGCCTTCACTGAGTGGACTTCCACTCCGCTGACTTCTGTCGGGCCAATAGGAAACATTTGTTCATGGTTGCAGTGGATTACACTACACTATCCTGCTGAAAACAGACCTATGAAATGCAGTACAAACCAAAATGTTGTTTGTCAGTGAAACTGATACAATAATGGATTTGAAAAAAGATGCACATTCATGATGTCCAACCAGCTCAGTATACCCTACCCAGTTTATGATTGATTCAGAACAGGGTGTAGCCCTGTTGCATGCATTTTGTATACATCTCCATTTTCTAGATTATTTGTTAACCTTTGTCTGAAGCCATCTTGTAAACATTGGTATCTTTAATTACCGATAAGTGCATTTCAGTAGTAAAAGCATTCCGTAAGCATTAAGGGAAATAATTATGCATGACTACAATAAGTGAAGACATGGCATTATTAATTCCCAGGATATCAAAATTCCACCACTCCTTATCTGTTGTAAATCAGTGCCCTGCAGAATGCTGGGAGCTGTAGTCTGTAACAGCCAAAGGGCCACAAGCTTTACATTCCTGTTGTATTCTGTGTGATTTTTTTATATCTAGAATACTACCTATAGATCAGTCTTTCTGTCCCGCAGCTCCTGTCAAGTCCTATGGAAATAAATGATCTTCAGTGACTTGGAGGGTTGGGGTCTCGCTTGATGTTTTTTAATGTGAGCTCTACATTAGAAATAATCTCACTTAATGACTTGTGCATTAGGTATTGTGCCGGATAAATGAACTATCAATTTCTTAGCTTTTTTTATGCAGTACTTAAAGTTACGGCTCATTGCTGATTAACCCCCTCCAGGCTGTCAGCTGCCTTTCTTTCTCCTTATCCTAGTGGGATTGTTTTTTTTTTGTTTTTTTTCTTTCCAGTTTTTGTAAAATGTCAGGCAGCAGCAGCAGCGATAGAGGGAAACAGTAAACTATAAAGAACAGCATTGTATATCCTGTGCAATGCAGATGTACTGAAGCTATTATGCATACTTTGCATGGACTTTCTATAACAGACCAGTAACACCAGAACAAAAATACATTGAAATTGCAGTTATCTTGATGCAGTGACAGTAAAAAATGTTATTTTTGAATAAATTAATTCCTTTTTTTTTGTTTTTTTTGTTTACGGAAATGACCGGTATTTTGACCCTATGTTTAATTTGTGCATCAAAGCACAGATATGCGATGCCTCACTGATTGTAATATCGACTATGTCAAAACTGCTTTGTGACGTAGCAAAGCGCTAACAGTGATGGTACTTCCCCAGATGACACCAGACCACTCCCTTTTGTTAAGCGATGGCCAATGTATTGGTTTTTTTTAAGGGATTTGAAGCAAGACCAAGGTAGACAGCAACTTCATGAACAACACAGAAATTAGAAGAAAATAATAAAGGAATAATGGTTTTCTAGGGCATGCAATGTTAAAAACACAGTTACACAAAGCAGAAAGAAGTCTTACAACAGAAATACCATTTGATTCCAGTAGACCAATACAAAGGTAATTTGTGTGTCTTTAAGGCACTTTAAATACAGGGGGACTTGGCTGTATTCCTGATACTGGTTGGAGTAATAAGACAAATTGGTGAGTTTACTGATTTTTGGAATTGACTTAATAGTAAATAGCTTGATACTTAAATAAGTTGATAGATACTGTGCTGCTGTTGGTAATTAAGTGAATACATACCCTGTCTCCCTGAAAATAAGACCTAGGGCAGGGGTCGGCAAACTTTTTTCAGGAGGGAGCCATTTCACTCCCTCCTCCGGCGGCGATAACCATCTTCTGAGCCGCCGGAGGAGGGAGGCGTGCCCTCTCCCGACCCCATGACCACCGACAGCCAATCAGAAGAGCCGTCGGTGGTCATGGGCGGGGCTTGGGCGTGGCTTCGGCAGTGCGGCCCGAGCCACAACAAGGCGGCTAAAGAGCCGCATGTGGCTCGCGAGCCGCACTTTGCTGACCACTGACCTAGGGCAATTTTTTTCCAAGCTTAGAAATATAAAGCCTCCCTGAACATAAGACCTAGCTGCAGTAAAGTAGGAGAAATATACCGTACTTGCACTGTTTCCCCGAAAGGAGAAAAAATGAATATAATACACTGTCTTATTTTCGGAGAAACACGGTAGGAAGTCTACTAAGCTCTTATTTGAGAGTGTGGTGATAATGGCGTTAGGGTTACATTAAGGCATCTGGGCAAATAATGCTGATGGACAATTTTCTTTATTTGTGACAATTTAATTGACAAATTCCTAAAATATTCTCAAATATTGTAGAATATACTCTGAGTACTTTAATCATTGTCTGTATGTTCTGGTCAGTGTACTGGAGAATGATCAAATAAGTGTATTCTCACAGGTGGCTTGATGTCTCTCGAATACATTAACTCTTCACAAATGCTCCATTTGGAGGTGGGCGCTGTCTCTCATTTTTTAAAGTTTTTTCAGTTTTATATTAGGCCAGATTCACATTGGGAACATTTTTCTCCACTTTTTTTTTGCGGCAAAAAAAAAAAAAATGCTGAAAATTTGCAGTCACAAAACACATTGAAAGGAATGCTCGTCAGCTGTGCAATGACACACTAGCATCTCATAGAGAGGAATACACGCTAGGACGGTTCGACTGTTTGAAATATGACAGGTTTATTAGCAATAAGAATTTAACAATAGAGGTCACACGTTAGGGAATAGCATTGAGATAACGAGGAGACGATGTGAAGTTGTGCCTGTGTATTACTTTTTTTTTTTTTTTTTTATTAAATGAGTAGGAAAATTCTCCAGTGTGATTACACCGGCATTTTTTCACCATTCACATTTTTCTTTAAAAACGCCAGAGGAAAATTTGCCTGTGTGAACTCCGCCTTATATTATACTAAGGATATCTACATCTGTTCTTGATGTCAGGAGGTGAGAGCTGTCCCTAATAGCTGAGGCTTAGATGATTTTCCCTGCTGTTCATTGATGGAGGGTAGGGAAAGTCTAAAAAAAGAGCTTCAGAAGTTTTTCCTTTCTACTAAAGTGGTATTAGACAGCTAGATTAAAGGGTATGAAAAGTTTGAATAAAACATTATCTATATTTGACTGGTAGACATATAGAAAGCAACCTAAAGATTCAAATTTTAAAATGATTTTGGGATCAGTAGTACTTGCCTCTTGTTTAAACAGCCCTGCTCCCCCTCCCATTCTGTGTACAGACTCTTCTTGTGCAGTGCTGAAAGGCCCCACCCCTGAGTGACATCACTCACTATTCAGAGAGCATGTTCTTGTGTGGAAACCTACCCCCTTCCCTTCTTATCAAAAAAGCCTCTTCTTATCCCTGAGCACAAACAGATCAAAGTTGTTCAACTGACTCTGCAGTTAGCTATGGGGAGAGGAAGTCAGGGAAATGAGGAGGCGTGTCTACACACTGCACAGAACTTGTTGGAAGGGAGAGAGGAGTTACAGGGGAATATTGAGCTCTGCTGAATTAAGAGGTGAGTCAGGTGTTTTTTAATTGCTATATTGCTTGACAATAGGTAAATGGGGCTTTCTTTATAGACTGGGTTTACATACCCTTTAAGGATCTGTGCCTCCTGCTTTGGTTTTAAAGCTTTACCTATGTGAAAGAGAAGTTTTTGACCATGGTGGACAAAAGTCGTTGTTTCTCAATATGTGCAATGGGAGCTCCACTCTTACTATATTATCGTTATTATTTCTTTGCAGTATTGCAGCATGGTGCTTGAGCAGCAAGGGAGTGGACCTCTGATTGAACCACTGCAGATCTACCCACGTGGTAAGTCTCTTCTGCCCTGCGCAGCATGGAAACAATATCACTGACGTTACAAATAGTGATTTGCACACTTTACTCTCATGATCATTGGCAACATACTGTCTCTTGCACATTGCTAACGCTTTTGGTGAGTAAAGTATTGTGTGGTGAATAGATAAACATGAGAGCACAACATAGTGCGTATTTAGATGACTGCTTAGATTCTTCTTACACTTCTTAATATTCAACCAATCAAAACCTGAATTCCCTGTATTTCCACTGTCCTCTATTATTGCTCTAAATATCCATTTCCGTTGACATCATTACCGTTTTGCCGACACCACAATCTCAATGCCTCAGAGTAATTTATGATTCTCACCTAACTTTTACTTCCCCACATCTCTTCATTATTCAGTCGGTCTCAAAATCATGCTGCCTCCATCTTGCCAGTTTCTTATGTATTGTCTGGCACTTGCTTGTTCTGGAAAGGAACATCATAAAATTGCTTCTGAGACTGCTCAATTTGCCAAAACTCAAGGAACAGGAAGTGAAGAGGATCGCAGAAGAAATTGTCAGGTTATACAGAGCAGGAGTCTGCGCTGCAGCATAAAAAATAGGAATCACTGGTCCTAATGCCTCTACAAGCAATTTGCAGAAAAAGAACGCCCATTGGTCAAAGAAGTCTCCTTAATATCTCTTCGATTTTAGTCAGATGGGTGCATCAGTCTCCCTAAAATGCTATTGAATTATTTTTGCCAAGATATTGGATCTTAAGCACTGCAGTTCTGCAGTTACTATATTTTGGAACAATCTGACAATATTTGTCATTGTGACATTTCTGTGGGAACATTGTAGCCACTAACAGCCTAATTTACCATTGTGCGAAGTGAGCTGCAAAGCCTTCGGCTCACTTCGCAAATGGTGTTATGTGCCCGGCGATGTCCTGCGCGCGGACATCAGCGAGCGCATTAAAGGGATTCCAGTCCCGGCAAGGAGATTCGAGTGCTCGCTTCGCACAATGGTGAATTAGGCTGTAAACCTCTCGCTTGACATTGACTTAAAACAAAATATACCTATTTCTACTTAAAACATAGATGGTTCATCCAGTTTACCAATGATATGCTTTTCCATTCATTTGCCTTGTACCTGCCCCATAAATGTGTAACTTCCTTCACTGTATTAGTTCCCACTACATCTACTGGAAGGCTACACCACATCTATCCATCACCCTGTGGGGAAAAAAGTTGCATTCTTGTGTTATGTTTTTTCCCCATCTCTTCCATCATCTCCAGGTACCCTCTAGTTTCCACCACTGTATTCCTCTGAGCAATGCTTGGCTCAGTGCATTTATGCTACCTGTGTGTAGCCTGATCACTCACAATCTAATTGTTTAGTTCATGGACTGGTCGGATGGCTCACTAAATCATATTTTGAAGGGAGCAAAAGACTAAGACCAATGGAAAATAATTTAGCAGAGATCATACAGAGATTCAGATCCTGCACTCATTTCAATGGTACCAATGATACTTTTACAGGAAACCATGGAACATCACTGAACCTTCTTTTGGAAATCACTGGACCTAAATGATATTACCCTGTCAATCACCTTATTAAACATATTTTAGTGATAGAGCAATATGTAAATTATAAGTTTGCTGATCAGTAGACTAATGAGCTGCTCTCCTACCATAATTAGTATAGGTATTCAATAAAATCCTTTAGGACAGACGAAAAATGCACCCTCTGAACCAACAGTTCATGATTCCCAGTTATTCACAAGGTGTAATGGCATGAAGTGCAGCATCATGCCTGACAAACATTTGCACACCCATTCTGCAGTAACAAAGATGGGAAGCCCTGCACCTGTTTTCCCCCCCACCACCCGCGCTGATACATTACTTTACATCTTGCTGCGTTGCACAAAGGCTTATTGATGTGTGCAGTAATTATAGAGTGTGTGACGATTGTTAATAGCTGGGGCACAGCACACTCTCCGCTGACACAGCAGGGGTTAAATATGCATTCCACCGAGACAGAGCAGGGGGAAAAATGTAATTCATTGCTTCAAGACAATCCATCAAAATTGACAGTGACTTTAACAACAATTTGTGGCGTGCAAGGGACGTGAAAAGGGAGCAGCCTGCTCTGTGTGAGCCAAGACCTGTGAGCGCTTTTATATTCAGAATAATCATGTTTATTTGTCATGTAGCAGTGACAGAGCTGGGTATGAAATCATGCTGCTGTGAGGAGCCATGCTCTGTTGAAAGACCCTGACACTCTGTATTTTGCATGAATGTAATAGAATTGTGTGCACACAAAGACGAGGGAATGTGACTTTCGAATAACTCGTGGCGCACATGCTAATTTTAGTAACATTGTAGGCGAATTGGGTAATGAAGCACAAGCAATGTGAACACTAGGAAAATACGTGCCAAGTCTGAGCATGTGTACAGGTAGACAGATGCACAGTTGCATGCTGGAGTAATTATGTGTGCTGTTCTGTGCTCTCACCACTTGCGCACTGTTGAGTTTTGATCCAGTGATCCTTCCACTGGTATAATCCCAGTTCCTAATTGACATTGCATTTTAGAGTAATCTGGAAGTATGGAACTATGTACTGTTGTGCAACACCTTAGGCATTAATGGCCATAGATACAAAATGAGCTTTAATAAATAGAATTGTGCATGTTCTGATTACATGGTTTTTGGCAGAATATCTAACCATATTCAAACTATAATTTTTTACTAGGATTTGATCAAAGCTCTCCTTAATGATCAAAAATTATCTGTGATCACCAAAAGGTCTTCTTTGGTGAGCAAAAACTCAGAACAACAATAGTTTGGATCCAGTTTGGCCACATACCGAAATCAAAGTTTCAGCCACATCCTAGATTGGACCATTCCTAGTAGAAATACAAGCTCTTGTGCCTAGCTAATGAAACCATTGCCGATGCTACATTACTACTTTTAACCATTTTTATAGCATGGACATATACTGTATATATACTGTATACAGTATATGTGTGTGTGTGTGTGGAATTTTTCTTTTATTTTACACCTTTAGTAAATGTGTGGCCTAAAATCTAGAGACCAATGTCACAGACTTTTTTAGCTATTGCAAACTTCACTTCCCATCATCCTCAATCCTCGCCTTTTTTTTTTTTTTTTTTTTTTTTTTTTTTTTTAAGATTGCAACAGTGGAGGGGTTTGAGTTTGACATTTCTGGTCCTACATCATTACCAGCAGAGTGTCAGACTTCAGAGTGAGCCTGGTATCCTGCCAGTTAATTTACAGGCTGTCTCGCACAGCGATGCAGTAAATTTCTCTTACAACTGTTTTAGAAAGCTAACCTGCAATTGCCTGCTTGCCTGCAGCTGTTGACTCAATAGAAGTCTGTGAAGGAGAGCTCCCTTCCTAGCTTTGTAGTGCCATGTCCTTTATCTGCTATGGATGTGCAGCCTCCTGGCGGACATAGTGTTAATTTAAAACAGTGAGCCATTCTCTGTTCAAATACAATTTAGCAGATGGGGACTTCCTTCCTGTGGTTATATAAGTTTCTGTCCTGGGGTCAGTGTTATTTATACCTGTATACCGCTTCTGTCAGTGGCCTTCAATAAGCCCAGACTGCCCTTTGCAAGAGAGATATTAGGATCATTTAATAACAAGCTGTACACTGACAGGCAGCACGTGGCGAGCATCCTGAATATTGATATGAATAGACTGTCTTTCCTATCACAAGGAATTCCCAGTATTTCTGCACCTGCTTCAGAATATGGAATTAAGGGCAGCGCACAATCAGTCTTAGCTTACTGTGTGTGTGTTTTTATTATGTGTTTTAAGCAG
>WMED01007973.1:0-17253 GCA_019650415.1 Pipa parva | reverse complement strand
AGTCTGTCGAAGGAGCGGATTCTGCAGTGTGTACTGCTCTGAATTCACCTGTTTGCCTTCACCACAAAAGAGTGGCAAATTGAGGGATTTGATGACAGCGCTCCAGTGCGTAAGGCAACTGTTTATTCAAAAGTAACAATGGTGACTGCGACTAAATTATTCTACTATTGAACATGAACTAGGCACAAGGTGACATAAAAATGAGTATTTTTCATTTATTTACAGTTAGTGGGATATGATGAGACTGATGTCACTGCCCTACACTGGAGGAGTTCTCCTCACTCCGCATGACTTCTCATCCTACTATTGTGTGACTGACTATGTCGCACTATGCATGCAATGGGCGTCTGATGCTGTCTGCTGCTTCATGAATAAGGAGAAGTGAATTCACAACTTCCAAATCGTATTGAAACAAACAGACGCGGAGATACTATGCACGGCAAATTCGGACTTTGATGAATAACCCCCTATTAGTCTTCAGCCTCTCCTTGGAGAAACCCCCAATGGATAATATTATGATAAAGTTAACTACTGACAATAATAAACTCTCTAACTAAAGAAAAAACATATATCTGCACATATACACGATTTAATGGTGAAAAACAGAATCGGAATTCCTTTTAGCATTATTAAAGCATTTCTGGCAAAGCTAGTAATCCAAGAGCAGATCTGAAAGCATCTGATTCAAATAAATAATGCCGGAAGGAAACAATTTTTGGCAAAAACATTTAAGAAATTAATTTTGCTTTTTTGGAACTATACACACAATGGCATGTGAATCCTAATAACAAGCAAATAAGAGGTCTTAAGCCAATAATTTAATACAAAGTTAAAAATGCAGCTACTTCTGCATAACGACAATCTAAATTAATGTATATTAGCCAACGAAATTAAAACTAAAACATATTGCCTAAAGAGGCATGCATGCATTGTGTACTAATCAATTTGGAATTGTAAATTATACATATTGAAAACATCCGATAGGCAGAAAAAAAACATTTTTTTTCTTCTACTACTTATGTTTAATGTGTAATACTGATTCAAGTGTTAAATTAGCGCAAAATTAGGGTTCTTTTTAACCCCACCCCACTGACAGATGAGGGATTAGGTTCTTATGTAGTGAACAGGCCAATTCATTTATTTAAAAAACCCCACTTGGAACAGAACTGGTATGTGTGTGTGTGTGTGGGGGGGGGGGGGGGGGGAGCAATGCTATGCTATAAATAAATTAAAGAGTTCAGACCACTTTGTTACCCTTTAATGAGGATGAAGGTGGCATACTTTTGGTGATAAGCGCTAATAGAGGTCCTTACTGACTAAAGTCTGAATTCACCTGTAAAATTCACCTCACTACAATTCAAGTTGCATTGCAAAAATAGTCACAAATTCGCTTCTCCTTATTGAGTAAGCTGTGAATACACTTGTCAAACAAGAGGACAGCAGCAATCACTGTCAGATGTGTAGTGTGGCGTAGTCAGCTGGATAGAATTCATGCAGAGTGAAGTAAATTCAACAAGTGACGGGCAGTGACATCAGTCTCACACTGTCCCACTAACTTTATTCTGTGAATATTCTATCTATTTCTATGTCCTCTTGTCCCTAGGTCATGTTGTCATTTAGTCACAGTTGCCATTTGTCACTTTTGAATGAACAGTCGCCTTACACCACACCGGAGCCCTGCTATCAACCCCCCCAATTTGCCAGTCTCAAGTGGCGAAGTCAAACAGGTGAATTTGGAGCAGTTCTGTAAATTCACAACTACCTTAGATGTCTGAAGTGGTCATGTATTTGCCACTTCTCAGATTATAGCCAAAGTGAACATGGGGAAGTGGTGAATAGATGTGAGTTCATAGCTCTACGTGACTATTCAGCCTTTAGTGAATAAGGCCCTTGTATCTTTGCTCACTGATCTAGAATAGGTTATCAGGGATAAAGATATCATGGTAGATTCATCAGGAGGAAAGAGTTTGCCTGGAGGATCTAAAGTAAATATGTGGTACACAGGTTTAAATTCCCTCTGATATAATTCCACTGCTGTATCTCTTTAGTATTTGGTTAGGGGATACCAATGGTAGTAACTATAAACTGTTATTGCTATTAGAACTTTTGTTACTGATAACTGAAACTATTACTACCACAAGCTATTTGTTTCTTGATAATAAACCATGGATACGTTTTCGAAGCAAGAACCACAGCGCGCTTTCATTCATTATGAGATTATAAATCTTTAGTCTAACTAAAGCAGTAAAGTATCTTCTCCAGGGATACAGCCCTACCTATCCACTAATCTAATGTACACCACATAAGAAAATGGTTTTGTGGCATTATAAATTGTATTATAAAGTTACAGTAAATATATGGAGTCCCATTCAACTGTCTTGAAGCACACATTGAGAGCAGTGCATTTGTGCTCTTCTGTACAATAAAGGGGCAATATACCAGTATAAACTGTTATATAATTGTAAGCAATTTACCAAAACAATAGTATTAAATGAAACCTGTAAAACACTTTGTACAGGAATAAATGACCTTGTTTCTTGTTGAATGGTTTTTTCTCATTAGAGCAGAATCCCCTTTCTCTGTCTTCCTGATTCCATCATCCAGTATCACAATTGAAGGCAACTTTGTTTCCATTATGTAGGAAATTATACGTACATTTACATTACTGCAAAAAAGCCCAGGTTTAAACCTAGGGTGAATTTGTTTTTAGAACATGGACAAATCTGCAATATTTTCATAACACTTCCAACTAATATGAATAATTCAAATAATGTCTAGGATTCCATTAATTTTAAACTATTTTAGACACATACTTGCATGCACTTACTGTATCTCCTACCAGATGCACTTTGCGCACCTCTGAGATGAGGTACTTGGGCTTGCGTATAGGGAAGCCAAACAAGCAGCAACACGTGTGTTTTCATTACGGCTTTCACTTTAGTAAAAGTAAAAGCACCAGTAAAATCAATGTATGGAGAAAAAAACTAGAATGGCACATTACTGCTGTCACTGTCAAATAAATGCACTCTAACTGGTGAATTGTCAGATCCAAACACATAAAACAGTCTTATACATTAATTATATGGAAAAATGACAAATACAGAGTTAGCCCTTAATTTAATCTCCATATATGTATATGGAATGGTGTTCAGTATGTCATTTATACCTTACTAGGTAGAATCTCCTTGTCACCCCAGTATTGTTCCCTCAAAAAACTTTAAAGTGACACTAGATACTCAGAAATAATGTCTCTATATTGGTTAGTCTATCATAGAATAGAATGCCAAGTTGGCATTTTAAATTTCCTGGCTCCAGATAGGAGTCTTTATATGTCAGTCAAGGAGCACAAC
Organism: Pipa parva; assembly: GCA_019650415.1. NCBI lineage: Eukaryota > Metazoa > Chordata > Amphibia > Anura > Pipidae > Pipa > Pipa parva. Next base: position 13,903 of record WMED01007973.1, on the reverse strand, counting down.
ATACAATCCATTTAATGATTTTAGTCCCTCCCCCTACATGTGCTCTGAGACAATGCTTGTTTTTCAGTATGCTCAAACAAATTTTCTTCTAACAATACAGAAATAATGAATTGGATAGCTATGTAGCCAGATACCACATGTAGCAATTTAGAAATAGATGTCATTGGAAACAGCAGCTTAAAAAAGTCATAAAGGAGCTTAGATTCACATATTTCTTATGATTTACAACGTTTCCTGGTAGTGGGTCGTCTCGCTAGAAGTTAAACTCATTGTGTTTCATAGGAGCTGTTTAATTCTTTTTTTAAGCAAGTAGATTTATTAAGTCATAAAGCTTAATGAGTTGTGGGTTTCAGATTTTAGTTGACTATATTTTAAGCCTTGAAATAAAATACATGCTGAAAGGAAAAGAAAGAAAACACATATGTTACAAATGATATGAAAATATAAACAGATGTAATCATTACAAAAAACTAAGCAATGTGTCAAGGTGTTATATACAGATACACATGTAAATACTGAGATAGCTAAACATTTGAAATGTATGTAATGCTATTTATAACTCTGCCTAGCGATTATATGCCTCCATTTGGGGATATCATCCACAGCATTCACACAGCCATCTCAGGCAAGTAGGCCTTGCTTACAAATAGTAGTGATTGCACCTCTTGCTTCAAATAAAGGGCACCAGAGAATCTTTGCACACAACAGGAACTGTTTATTTACAGGTGTATACTCTTGACAAGAGCTTCATACACTTCTTAGAATAGATCCTTATTCCTTACATGCATCACATATTATTAGGTACTTTGGAGTATAGTTACCCTCCCTTGAGTATAGTGCATTTTCCTTACTTCCTGGGAGGTGTAATTTGTCTCTCAAAGGGTCCTACACAGGAACTCAGCCTCTCTGGACTGCCTGTAGTTAATCCCCATCTTGCGTGATGGAGAGCCTGTAGCTAAACTCCAGCCTGAACCCAGGCCTGGAACTGAGGATCAGAACCTACTAAGAACAGAGATATTTATAGACTGGGTTAATTCTCCCAGCTATATTCATGAGGGATATCATATTTCCATAACAATAATGCATAACCCCAGTAGGTGGTACTATTTTCATACCTTTATACTGTATATAACACTCCAAATACATATGATAGATGAATACATTATAACACATAAACTGGGAGGAAATAGAGAAATACCATTTCCATTTCCTACATGTATTTAATTGGTAGAATGGAATACAGTGCCATTATTCAATTATTATCAAGATTGGAATATACAAAAGGTTTGTACTTTTGTGAATACAATATTACATTGAGGGGCTTACCAGCTAGCTAATTTCTTCAAAATAGAAGTCCAGTTTTTCTAGTGCATTTAACAGCTTGTTAACTCTTATCACAGACAGTGTAAATTTTGCTATATTGTTTGTGAACCAATCGCATCTGAAAAAGTACAATATTGGAAAAAATCACACTGTTAAATCTAACGCATTTTACACTGACTTTTAATGGAGCATATTTTCCATTCGCAGTAACTTTTTGTTGCCACTGTTAGAAATTTGTAGAATGTTTTATCAACATTGGTAAATATCCCCCTAGTGCTATTCAGGTCCCTAATCTGAGTTCTTTAGCGGCATTACAAACCCCTGTAAAATGGGAACAAACTTATCATTCTGCCACTAAGGTTCTTATTGATTAAAGTCCAAATAGTCCCATAGAGCCCTGAATTTGCATCTATTTTCCACTTCTCCATGTTCATTTATTGACTAAAATCTGCAATGTGGTAAATATGTGATCAATCTCAATGTCTATGATAGCTGCGAATTTACAGAGCTCTTCACACATTGCATGTGCATTGCACAGGTACTTCAAGTATTGACTGAGCTGCAGAGTGTTTCTAAGGAGTAAATGTGACTAAGTGAACTGAGCCGAATTCACCTCTTTGACTTTGCCACATCAGAGTGGATAATTGGGGAGTTGATGACAGGACTCCAGTCTTGTGTAAGGCGACTATTTAATCAAAAGTGACAATGGCGACTGTGAATAAATGACAACATGACCTAGGGACAAGGTAACATAGAAGTAGATAGAATATTCACAGAATACAGTTAGTGGGACAATGTGAGACTGACCTCACTGCTCTTTTGTCGAATTCACCTCACTCTACATGACTTCTCTTCCTTCTATCTGACTGACTACTCTTCACTGTTTGCCTGTTAAACAAGTGTATTCTCAGCTTACAAAAAATAGCAGTACTTGCCTGCTTGGGGTCCTCTGCTTCTAACTCCAGCCTGTGTATACAGTCAAAATGGGGGTGCTCAGGAACAAAAACGGACTTCCAAGTAGATTCAAAAATTTTTCCGGCACTCCAAAATCGTGTAAAATAAACTTTATTAAATTACCACATGGGTGAAAAGTTTAAAAACATTGCAGAGGGCCTACGCGTTTCGCGCTTGGCTTGCGCTTAATCATGGCTAAAATTAAGAGATTCAATCCGGTCTTAAATAGTTACCGTGTTCACTTCCTGTACCACCCAGTGTGATGCTCAGCGCATGCACACAGTTACGTCATGAGTGACGTCACCGAGCATGCTCAGTATTATACATGAAGGCATATCCGGGTTGTCTGATATGCCAGTACCATTTCAATTAATTTGATGCTCAGCGCATGTGTGGAGAGCTATGCCATAAATGGCATCACCGGGCATGCTCAGTGCTACAAATGAGATTATCCAGGTTATCCAGTATGCCATTACTGGTTTAACTTACGTAATTGCAAAAATGCAATCACATATGATATCATACATATCTATATATATATATTGTTTATGTTTTTTATATTTTATGCTGTAAAAAATGCATGCACTGTACCAAACTGGGTGTAACTGAAGTGACACAGTACCATATGGTAATTATTCTAAGAACAATATTCAGTTGTCAAGTATTAATGAACGATTGGTAAACAACATGTATAAAAAAGATATTAACATTCACCAAGAACATATAACATCTTAAAACACATCATTGATGGCATAATGGTCAGAGTTATACAATTCATACAGTTAAGCTGTCGTATCTAAAATCTAAATAAATTAGGCTAGTAATTAACAAAATGTCATAGTACATATAATGAATATGGGATGCATTTTAAATAGTCCTACAGTATAATATAATGGAAAGATACCACTTAAATAGAAAAAACTTATTTTGCAGAAATACCATTAAGTCAGATTGGAAGATGAAGGGGGGTGTAATAGAAATATAGAAGGATGTTAGAATTGTGAACTATAAAAATTGATGTCACATAACCAATTAAATAAACAAACAATTGGGGGGGTTTCCTTATTAAATATGTGAATGAACAATGGTAATATTAAATAAATGAAAGAAAATAAAGATATTTAAATGTACTAGAATAACCTTCAGGTGAAATGAAATAAAGCTTCTCAGCTTAGTCAACTATTTTTGTAATGTGACTAGAGTTGTAGGAGGTGACTTTGGCAGCGGAACTCGGACCTTAGTCAATAAGGCCCTAAATGCTGCCTCAAAAACTCATCCTCTCCCTTCACTTATTGATAAAAAGGATGCCTTGTATCAGAATAAGGAGAATGAAGCACAACCTCTCTCTCAAATTTAACTAATGGAATTTATCAAATGTATTGACAACTAAAACTAAATCTAGATATCCACAAACTTTATTATCTGAAATGTACAAAAAAAATAAATAAATGTAGCAATTGACTTTTTAATAACACTGTTATAATAAATTGATATACAAGTTTCTAATCTAACTACAATCATATGATTCAGTAGTAGCTTCATATTTATATATTCATAATGAAATAGAGGATTTCCGAGGCAAACGGAACATCAGCACAATACACTGAACTAGGCAGACCTGAACATTTTTTAAAACCAATATATTTTACACAACAATTAATGAACTGTTATAACATCCACAATATGAATACACATAAATAAATAAAAAGTAAAGCACTAATCACTTTACTAGTTGCTTTAATTTTTTTTTTGTTTCATTAATATTATTTGTCTAAAAAATAATTTTAAAAAATCTGATGTGTGTTGCCTGTCCCTGAGTGTCTTCATTTGTATGTATAGAAATAAGTCTAGGGTTATTTGCACACAAACTCCTCTGAGCTGGGGCTCAGCTTTCCATTACAACACACAAGTTACTGATACTTTGAGATAAAGCAGAAGGAGGAAAAGAATGGACTATTCCCTTCCCTAAAACTTCCTAGCTTGTTATTGGATCAGTGCAAAAGATCAAAGAAATGATTACAAATGTTTGTAGAGAAGGCAAACACAATAAAACAATTAGAACTGTAAATATTGCAGCAATGACCCAAATCACAGCACTGTTACTCTTTCTTCTCATCCTGATAAGTGACTTGTTTCCATGTTCTCTCCACCCCTAAAATCAATCTTCCACAATATTGCTTTACAGTTCCAGCTTCATTTCTTCCCTTCTACCTTTCAAAGCCCTTGTAATCCGCTCCAACTGATCAAATTTGACCTTTTTTGTAGCCCACTTTATTCCGAGCATAGCTCTCAGTGAAATCTCACTTTATTAACACCATCCTCGTTGGCTTTCTTTTGGAACAAACACAGATCAAGCTTGAAGCCTCTAGACTTTTCCAGCAATCATTTACAGATTACTGCAAGCTGCATGTTCTCCTTCTGGGTATATCTAATGCTTTTGAGTTTTACTTTCATATTTTTTCTTTTCAGACAGTAGTTTAAGATTTGTTTGTCATGTTTGGTTTACTATGACACTGAAGTAAAGAAGTTTCCTAAGTTTTATTACTGTCCATATTTATGGACAAGTAATTCATGGAAAAAGAATGAAATGATACAAATTACTGATATTTTTTTCTGGAAATCATAAATGTCACAAATTAATATATTTATATGTTTTAATTCATGCATCCAGATATCTCAGACCCAAGTTGTCACACATCTTTTATTAAACCTCAGCATTTCCCAACTATTTATATTGTTGGTGGATGGGAAGCAGGGGCAGCAAAAAATGATAGGTTTATCATTAACAATTAAGTGCATTCCATGAAGCCTCTTGCACATGTTGCAGTATTTAACCTGATTGCTTAGGTACAAATTCACACCCATGACAACAATCACATGCAGCTGAGATTAGTAGGGCATTTTGAAAGAAAACTATGTCAAATTGCATCCTACTAAACTCATTTAAATTTAATTATCAAAAAGATATATTGCAATGCCAAGGGATTAACAGAGATGCAAGGATTATTTACTAGACAAATTGCACCAAAGTTGAAGAAGGCTACAGATAGACACCTGTGTATTGTGTAATGGGAATGTTTGAGTATAATAGAGAATAATTTAACGGGCTTGTGTAGGGATTCATTTATATTCACTAATCTGTACCTGGATTTCTGTACTATGCCCCAGCCTGCTATTGATGTGTGGTTCTTAAATGTCAATAAGAAATTTACTTTATTACAAAAGGGGAGCAAACCCAAATTATTGGTAGATTACACAGCCGAGATCTTTGATTGAATGCAGTCAATGGGATGCTTGTGTTGGCCTTCCCCTGAGAGCTTACCATGTCTGGTCCAGCCAGGATGGTGTCACCTATTGTTTCCTATTTATATCTGTTCTAGGATGGAATCTCTTCCTTTCATTCATCCTTGTGGTGCAAGTATTGTGAGGTGAATCTCCCCTGTGGCTTGAGCTAGTTTTAGGGCTGTTCAGTTGAAATGTACTCAAGATTTAGGGTTCCATCTCTTACAGGACTATGGGATTTTAGACTAGCTAGTAAAGGAATAACTGTAATGTTTAACTTGCATACATGAAACTAATCCAAATGAAGCATCTAGATTTATTGTGCTACAATTTAAAGAATCCTACACACCAATATTTGAAAAAGTGACAGCATACTGCAAAAGCTTAATTCTGGCTTTAATAAATTTCACCCACAAAAATGTTAAAGTTAGAGTGGAAGCTGCATGATTTCTGAAAATCATCAAACCTAAGCAGGTACCAGACTTTGTATTCCATATCGGTGACTCATACACGTCTGCTCACTTCTACGTGTGCACATTTTCTGTATCATGGCACAATGTTCATAGGCTGGTAGAATTTGCAGGTGGAAATATGGGAGATGCCAGTTCAACAAATGAGGATTTTTCTTAGAAAAGCTGAGGGATGTTTCAAAACAATGTGATGACTATAAGCACGTAGTGGGAAATGTATCAAGTGGCGTTAATGTTAAAAATGGATGCAAACATCCATTTATTAGCAATTTATCATTCTCTTTGTATCCATTTTGCACCAGCTGCACGTGTTTTTTTATTTTTGCAAAAATCCATGTTTAAGACTTGTAAGGGTAAAATTTATTAAACTCGGAAAAGTCGTTTTGGCTTTTCTGAGTTTAATCGGGAGAATAGTGTGAAGTTTCTTGTGGTAAGTATTGTGAGATTTGCCTCAATCGACTTTTTAATTGAATACATCCATGGAAAGGCCGCTGTACTGTATGGCTACCCTTTCCATGGATATATTCAATTAAACAAAGTTTCACACAGCAAGTATCGATCAAAGCAAATATCACAATAACGACCACAAGAAACTTCAAAATGTTCTCCCGAATTATTAAATTCAGAAAAAGGAAAACAGCTTTTCTGAGTTTAATAAATTTCTCAGGTGTACTTGATGTATTTTAAGATCTATTATAAGAAGTAAATTTAACACTGACTGAAGCCTAGCATTAGAGAAGCAGTTCTGCATTTGTCTAGAAAATGTTAGCAATTACCATTTGCATATTGATACTGCTAACATTTTGCTAGCATTTGGACACAAATGGGAATTTCTAGCATTTTTTAAACAAACCAATAATTAGTGTAAAAAAGGATGCAAATTACTAACATTTTAACACAGAAATCTAAGTTATCGTTAGGCTCCACTTTTAATGGTAAATAGCTGTTATTTTTTTAGCACCAATTTTTACCATTGTAATAATGCCATTTAACCCATTTCCCCTTTAATGACATAAGCTGCACTTTAAACATAGCTGAGTAACATTTAATGATTTAAAATTGAAAGAAGTATGTCCATAAAGCTCAAACCTTTAGCCCTTTATATATTTGATTCAGACAAAGGCAAACAAAACTATAAAAAGCTCAAATTTAGTGTATAGCTATGAATTTGTATTTGAACGCCACTTCCTCATGTTTGCTTATTGGGCAAACTGTGTGATGTGGTGAATACACATCTAATTTGGGTAACTATGATTGTCATAGACTTATGGAGCTCTTCGCATTACTTTGCATGCATGTGCACAGTTATAGGTGCTTTGCACATTCAGAAAGCAGCAGAGTCATTTGCAGTTGTGAATTTGACAATGTGTAGTGCTCCAAATTCACTTGTTTGTTTTCACCAGATCAGAGCGGTGAATTGGGGATTAATGGCAGGGCTCTATGTGGCATAAGGAGACTGTTTCTTCAAAAGGGACTATAGCGGCTGCTATAAACTAGTCTACAACTAAATTTGAACTAAGGACAACGTAAGATAGAAATAGATGTATTATTCACTTATATACAGTTATTTCCCATATCAAGTACACTATCTCTATTGTAAACAAACTCATCTCTCTCAGCTTGTCTTTATATGTGATGTATCATCTTCTCTTCTCTTTCTTCATTTATTTGTTTCTGAAACATATTTGTTTTATAATTGTCATCTAAGCATCTCAGAGGCTTATGATATGCTGCATATTAAAGAGTGAGAATCAAACTTTCTCTTTCTCCTATACCCTTTTTAGTACAAGTGCAATGTTTTTATTTGTGGCCAATTGACAAATTTTCAAAAAAACTCAGTATGTAGTTATCCACAAGTAAGTTTAGATCCTTCTCCTATTCTGGTAACATTAAATCATTCCCCTGTCATGTGCATCTGCCGGAGGGAGCAAGAGGGGGCAAAAGGCCAGCAGGCCTGGAAATGGGGCACATCAGGCATTTATAATTACTCTCAATGCATTATATGATGGTGATGTCATGGTGACTACCCCCTTGGATTTTCCCCTGTGGGTGCCTATGCCCCTTATAGACTTCCTCATGAAGTGCAGCAGCTTCCACTGCACTTTACTATGTAGCTTACCTATCTGTAAGCCACTCAGGATTGGTCAGAAGGATCCAGTTCCTAATCAGCTTTCAAATGTAAGACCCACATAGTAAACCAGGACCCAAGAGAGCTTTGTCATTAAATGATAGAATGCAGATATGATTTCAAGACAGGAGTTGGAGCTCTGTTGCATTCTAGTGGGCCCTGGTATGCCTCAGTTGGTGACAGAAGTGCTGGGGCATTTTCCTGGACTGCCCTGACCCCGTTATGCCACTGATTAAGGTGAAGTGCTAATTGGATATAAGGATAAGTCTGCACTTTGCAAACTAAGAGGCAGGCTTTGTGATCTGTTAACTTATTATACCAATAATAACCACACTTACAACAGCATTGGTGGAAAATTGGCCACAGCTTTATTGAAATGTAAAACAATGTAGAACTTTTAATGCTAACAGTTGCAAAGCAACTGGCATGTGAAAACCATAATTAACCAAGAACAAACGAAAAAAGAGTCTCCAACTACTTGGGCAGGAGAACAAAGCCGTAAGCTGCTGTCACCCATCCAGAGCAGTCATAACTTCCCATTCATAAGAGTTCTTGCACCGTCAGTGCCAATAACCTCCAAGGTGTGACAGTGATGAAGCAAATAACCATTAAACTTTTAACTGTGATATCTTTCGTTGACTTTTTAACATATTAATAATATTTTATAACAGTAGGAAGGGCTCAAAATAAGGGAGGGAACTTTTTTTTACTAGTGCAGCTCCTCGCATTATGGCGGTCAATTGAGCTGGCTCCCTGATTTTATACTACTCCCACCCCTTACATGGAGAAGTGCCCACTGGTACAATTCTATAGGCTGAGGGGGCCCACAGAGGAGGAAACTTATTAATTGGGCTGCCCTGTATGCCACAATCTGTTTCCCCCCATCCCCCCCGGCCCACAAGGGGGGGAGGGGTAGGTAAAGGAGGCCAGATAACTATTTCTATTCATTTGATGAAGAAAATCTTTGTGCCACCAAAAATATCACTTGTCTGTGTTATCTTCAGCAAATGTGGGAATTCCCTTATGTCAGGATTAGTGATCTGGTTGTTTGCTGTCCCATATTTTAAGCAACTGATTTAAAATGGTGTATCTGCTATTTAGTTAACTATATACTGTATATATATATATGTATATATATATATATACAATTAATTCAAACAATATTGTTCCAAGAAGTGACTGCAGTAATGGATATTATAGATAGTTTAAATAAATAAAGCACATAATGTAGATAAGAATTTTATAAACAGAAATTTTAAAATCTGATGATGCATAGGATGTGCCATGTGTTCAACAATAGAAATTAATTGAGAAATGGTAAATATACCATAGTAGGGGACAATAGAATCTGCAAAATGTAAAATTGATTATGTATATCAAAAGTCAAAACATAAAATTTGAAGGAACAAACAAATATATCTGTATTATCTGCAGTAAAGTATGACCGTACTAATACAAAAACTGGCAACTTATTTTGTGGAAGCTTCAATGTTTAAAACATTGTATGAAGAAAACAAGGCAACAAGCAATGCAGGTAACAGTTCAATTGCTTTATCTAACCTGTCTTTTTTACTTAATAACCCTTATCATTCTCTAAGAATGCAATTTTGTCTGGGTTGTGTTGCTTAAGGAACCAAAACTCTTTCCCTGGAATCTGGAATACTTGATATGATTGTTGTTAAGTACAGTGTGCATGGTTACAGATGACTGATGTTTTACCATCACTTACAGTAGGTTACATTTTAAAGCATGGATATTTGACTGAATTTACACCGATTTAAAACATTATCTAGTCATTTCATAGTCTCTAAAGTATTTAAGGATACAGAACTCTCACTACTGCTAGTTAAGGTTTTTTATGTCCATGGTGGTTCTGCATACTATAATGTAGTCTTTAAAAAATATTAAGCAAAAAAGATACAGGTGTGAATGAAAACACGGATAAAGCTGGTTAATGTTTCTTTCATCAATCGCTCAAGAGCAGGGATAGAACTTTAAACACCTAAGACATGTAGTACAAAATACTTTGAGAAACTTACACCTTACAAGTCAGCTTTCCTAATACAATTTAAAGTTTCTTGCCTTTTATATACATTGTTTATGTCTGAATGATTTGATTCTGTGTGTTAAAAAAATAAGGGCAATGAAAAACTGCTGACTGTAATACTTTCTCCTTTGATATCCAAAGACCTCCAAGTACGATATGTAATTCCAGTATGCATAAGATACATAAAAACTGAATAATAGATATCTTGGACTGATACAGTTTATTGGCATATAATTCTCTGTAGTGACTTCCTGTCAAGGAAACAAAGAAATCAGAAACATGCAAAAAATTCTGTAGTTATTAAAAATGCAGCCGAAAACATAAAAATGGATATTCTAATTTGTATGTGTTAGGGAGCCATAGCATAACACTGCCTACATTAAAATTCATTTAACAGTAAAAACATTCCCAGATAAGGGGTTAATGTCTGTCTAGACAACTCCTAAACATCTCTTCATAAGATAATCAAGAACACAGAGAATTACTCTGAATAAAGTATATTTTCTTTCAGTAGTTAAGCATCTATATTGGGCTATTCACCAAGCATCAGAGTCTGCTGAAGTAGTGAATTTAGCAAGGCGTTTGTCTCCAAATTTGTCCAATTGAGTATGCCAGATCAAACTGGCGAAGTAGGGGGTTAATGGCAGGGGTGAAGATAATGCGACTCAATCCCAGGGTTTGATAAATAAAATAATGTTACTCACACCTTTAATAAAATCCCCATGTGCTGAGGGTAAACAAGGCATCCCAGGCATCTGTAGCAATAGCAAAATCCAAAAGAGTAATCACGAGCACCACTGCAATTGTTGCATTTAAGAGAACTTTTTTTTACTGTTTGTATTATCTAACTTTATTAACATATGTATAACTTAATCAGCCCTGTGTCCTTACCCTCAATGTGTTTATTTTACTCATTTCTACATAGTTAGATTGAAGTTTTATACACAGATGAGGAGTGGGGCCAGAGTGAGGCTTTTGCTATTTAAATAATGCTTTCGCTGCTTTTTATTATCTATGATTAAGAGCATGTGCTGGAAACGCATAGGATATACTGCTGGCAAGGAATAAAGTCTACTTTTTATTATCCTGTGGTGGTGCTCGAGGTTACTCTTTTGGATTTTGCAGTTGATGGCAGGGATCTAGTGTGGTGTAATGTGACAGTTCATTCTAAAGTGACAATAAAGACTGTGACCAAGTACCAGCATGAATTTAGGATATGTCAATGTAGAAAGTAATGCATTATTCACTTAATAGAGTTAGTTGTACATTGTGAGACTAAGTGCACACTACTGTTTGACTGACTTTGACTTTGACTAAATTGTGGGAGATTGAAAATGTGACTAAAAGAAAAAAATGTCGATAACGCGGTGAAAAGCATCAAAATGGATTGAATTGTGCCAAATAGGCCAAAATAATAAAATTTCCCCTCAATGGTCAATGTTCTTGGCTTTGGTACAAAATAAAACAATAGCACGTCCATGTGTACATATCAAACTTATACAGATGTTAACATAAGGTTACATAAACACAATAACTTTGTTAAAAACAACTTCAAAAAACAAAAAAATCTGAACCCTTGATATATACATAGGTATTTATAATACACTATAAGAATGTGCATTATTATGAGAAAGTGTATATCTTGGTTTGCTTTGTTAATTTTAGTAGGAAAAATGTTTATTAGTGCTGTTTCTTGTCTCGTTGGTATCTGTAGTCCCTAAATACCACTGGTAATATTTTATGTACAATTGTTCTGTTTCCAGAAAGCATGTTTCACTATATTGATGTTAGTGCTGTGGTCCATTGTTGTAAAGTAACTGTGCTAATATCTGTGATAATATCTCCTTGAAATAGCTACACCACTGCAAAACTGGATCCTCAACTTGCTGACTAACCGTTGCCAGACTGTTAGGATGAATAATTCCCTTTCTTCCACCATCAGTCTGAACACTGGTCTGCCTTAAGGATGTGTATTAAGTCCCTTTCTCTACTCCCTTTTTACCCACGACTGTACCCCTAAACAGGATACCAACCACTTCATCAAGTTTGCCGATGATACTATGGTACTGGGCCTCATAAAAGGAAATGATGAGTCATCCTACTTGGTGGAAATACAGAACCTGATATCCTGGTGCGATCAGAATTCACTATCACTGAATTCAAAAAAGACCAAAGAGATGATAGTGGATTTCAGAAGAGGTAGTGAACAACACGTCTACCCCCCAGTTCACATTCATGGGAACATAGTAGAACAAGTGGACAGCTTCAAGTTCCTCAGTGTACATCTATCAAATAACCTATCCTGGTCCCTAAACACTTCTAGGTCTATCCAAAAAGCCCAACAGCGACTTTATTTCCTCAGAACACTCCGTAAAGCCCAAGTTAACACTAGGATCTTGACCAACTTCTATCAATGCACCTTACATATTGTCTATCTGCATGGTATGGGAACTACTGTGCCAAAGACTGCAATGCACTACAAAGGTTCATCAAAACAGCCCAACGTATCATTGGCACAGAAAAGACCCCCATCGAGGACATTTATTGTAAGCATTGCATAGACAGAACTTGGAACATTATCCTTGACTGTTCTCATCCTAACCAGGACTTGTTCTGTCTCCTTCCTTCTGGCAGATGTTTTAGATGCCTCAAATCCCATACGAGTAGGTTTAGGAACAGTTTCTTTCCAGAGGAAGTTGTCGCCATAAACAATTCATACCCCCTTTAAGCCTATATAAATGCTATGTATTATTATTTATTTATTTTATTATATTGCATTGTATTATTTTATAATATAACCTCTGCTCTGCATCTTGCTCTGTGACGCAACATCTATGAACCTGTGTATCCTATTGTAAATGCTGTAAATATGCTTTTCACTGGTGCGTACTTGTACACTCCCAGTGACAATAAATCTAATCTAATCTAATATTATTTTACAATTATTCTTAAAGGAACAGAAGCACCCAAACTTTTTCTATTGGATATACATGGCACTTATTCAAATTCAATTCTTGGAAAAATGTTATCTTTAAAGGTACATTTACAAATTATATTGCTTTCAGTCTGTTTTTATCTTTACTGAGAGCTGCCATGCTGTTTAAAAGACTTTCTTCTCATTATTGTATATGGTGCTTTAGATAATAATTGTTAAGGAAGAGCACCCAAAAGCCCAATTTTTAAAGCTAAATAACATACTTTTTACATTTTTAAAAGCAAAGATTGAATATATAAACACTAAACAGTCATTAAACATAACTTTGAGGCATCCATTTTTTTGGTGTTACTGTTTTTTTAAGAGTAAGTTAAAGCAGCTAGATATAAGTTTGGAAGGTCTACTATAGTGCAAGCATGATTGTTTCAATACTGACTTAGGACAATGTACCTTTACTTCACTGTAATTACAAACCGGATTAAAAAAAGGTTGGGACACTAAACAAATTGTGAATAAAAACTGAATGCAATGATATGGAGGTGCCAACATCTAATATTTTATTCAGAATAGAACAAAAATCACAGATCAAAAGTTTAATCTGAGAGAAAGTATCATTTTAAGGGAAAAATATGTTGTTTCAAAATTTCATGGCGTCAACAAATCCCCAAAAAGTTGGGACAAGGCCATTTTTTACCATTGTGTGACATCCCCCCCTTCTTCTTACAACACTCAACAGACATCTGGGGACAGAGGAGACCAGTTTC
>WMED01007971.1:0-17254 GCA_019650415.1 Pipa parva | reverse complement strand
GGTGGAACTTGCACTATTGGTGACTGACTAAATACTTTTTTTCCCCACTGTATTCATTCTAACGATGAATGCATTTGAGGCATATTCATTTTGGTGTTACTATCGTTTTAAGATATGAGTAGCAGAGATAGAGAGATCAGAGTATTCATCAGTGTTGTGCAAGGCTGTCTGACGATACATTAGTCAAAAATCTTTTTTTCATATACAAATACAGAAGATTGTTTTCCCAAGTTAACTGCCAGTCAGGTCATTTGCTGTATAAGGAATTTAACTCTTTATTTTCCTTAGACAGTAACATATCTAGAAGAAGCACATTTATGGGCTTTACTGATTAAAGTCTGAATAGTCGTGTAGAGCTATGAATTCACATCTATTCACCACTTCCCCCATGTTCGCTTATTGACTAAACTCTGTAAAGTGGCAAATATGCGGGCAATTTGGGCATCTAGGATCGTCTCAAACTTATGCAGCTCTTCGCATCACTTTGAGTGTGCGTGCACAGGTATGTCTACTATTGACTAGGCTGAATGTGAAATAATGCTCCAAATGCAACTAGCTGAACTGCTCCAAATTCACCTCTTTGACTTTGCCACTTCAGACTGGTGAATTGGGGGCAGTTGATAGCAGGGCTCCGATGTTGCGTAAGGCGACTATTCATTCAAAAGTTACGATGACGACTGCGATTAAGTGACAACATGACCTAGGGACAAGGTGACACAGAAACAGACAGAATATTAAAAGAATACAGTTAGTGGGATATGATGAGACTGACATCACTTCCCTTCACTTGTCGAATTTGCCTCACTCCACATGACTTTGCATCCTACTTCTATCTGACCGACTATGACAAACTACGCATGCAACAGCAATCGCCGATGTACACCAGAAGTCTATTCTCCATGTAGTCAATACTGAGAAGTGAATTTGGGTCTATTTTGGCATCGAGATTTGAACTGTAGCCAGGTAAGTTCACCCTTTAGTTAATAAGTATGTTTTTCTGTTGTGCATAAAGAGATAGAATGGCAGGATCCATATTGGATAAACTCTGCTGAGGTTTTAGAAAGAAAAAAAAAAACTCATTATTTTCCAAGTCTCCATAACACCTCCTTTCAAGTATTTGCTGCATATATCAGCTCACGGTTTAGAACTGTTGGACCAGGGACACCAGAAATTCTATTTGGTTTGGAGTGGCAGTTATGCCTACTTAATACTTTTGAAAATGTTATTATATTTGTTTTTCTTCTCTACTGGTTACAGCCGTCTTCTATCTATTATTTAAACAACCCACTGCTCTGTTCATTGTTTTCTATGGCACTTTAGATCAAAAATGAAGTCCAGTTTAAAAAAAAATGACTGCAATTAGCAATGAGAATTAGAACACAATCCGTAAATTGGACCAAGATATACATTTTAAAGGTGATCATTTTGCCATGGGAATGATCAGGAAAGCAGGACACTAAACTGTCTTAATTATCTTAGAACTGATCATCTGAACTGGTACCTTAATTCTTCTGGTGGATTCCACCGAGACTCCTTTCCCCACCAAGCAGAATGTTGACATATATTAAAGCCAATCAGCAGATTAAGCAGTGGAAAATCTTTATATTTCTAAAGCTGGCTACACTTGGGTAGATTTGCCTGCTGACTAGGTTTCTGGCAGCCGATTGTTTCTTCTGTGGGGCCAAAACTAATCTCCGGTAACAATAGAGATCTATTTGTTGTTGAACAATTCCCCCTTTTTTTTTCCAACTCCCACATGTATCAGCAATAACATTTTTTAATGCAGTCCAAATCCAACCCAGGGATGATTTAATGCTTACATTAAATGTTTTAAACACTGCACAGAAAACACTGTAAATCTATATTCATTAAAGGACCCGTTATCAAAACCCTCCTGGGCATAGGTTTCGGACTTTCCTAAACACTACCCAAACCCAGTCCTGACCTATTAAATAATTATAGCAAACTGTCAGACATTTTCCCCTACAGTCCCTCCATTGGTTCCTAGATTTTACAGTTACACGACGCACAAAAGAATAAAATATGTTCCTGATCCTACGGTGACAGAAGGAAGCCTTTGGCACATTCTGACGACCCTTCAGGCAGTATTCTCACAGGTAAAGGATATCATTCTACAGCGGGTGCCTGGGAGTGCTGCATGCCAGGATCAGCAGGGTAAACAGCATCTGCTTATCAGCAGCACTCCCTCTCGGCAGACAAAAACTGCAGATAAAACATTTCCATGGCAAATGAGACTTAACAAATAACAGCTTTAATCTGCATTGTAGGGAAAGGTACTAGGGCAAGTTCCGGGAGTCCTTCAAAAGACAATTAGTCAAGGTGCGTGTACCACCTGACCTAGCCAATCCTGATATGCTTTCAGATCCTAACTGTAGTCTGCTGATTCCCTCGATAAGAACTACCAAGGTGTTTTCTGGGAGTACAAGGATCTTTAACACCAGTTAACCCTGCATCTCCCGGACTGATTTACAACTTAAAGGACAACTGATGCTAGAAAGCAATTGTAAACATGTATTCCAGGAAGCTGAATTCCTGATTGGTGGTGTTCTTTTTGTTGGTTACTTCCATCTTTTCTTTTTTTGTTTGTTTTTATAAATAGGGTTTTCTGGGATACTCACTGCGCATGTTATTACCTAACGCTAACTAGAAAACAAGGACAAAGTGTTTTTTGTTTAGTTATCACAAAGTCATAACTGCAACCATCAAAGAAAAAAAAAAAAAAGCAACACACATCACAAATTTAACTTTAAATATGACATTTTTCAATGTGGGAATAACTGCCATTCCCAGGCAACGGGGAATGTTGTTATTTCACTGGTCCTTTAAACACATTCTAAAGCAGGACTTTACGTTTGAGAGACAAAATGGAAGCAATAGCACCTCTGCTGAGGTTCAAGCTACCAGATTTTACTTCTGTCACCATTTCTTGTTTTTTTTCACATTGCTTTGGAACATGTATGATTCCCAGTCACTCTCCCACTACCACAAGTCTGCACAACCTGAAAGTAACATGTTAAAGAGTGTGTTTCAATGCAGGGCATTCTAATTCTGCCACCTCAAGCAATAAGAGTAACATTAACTGCTTCATATTACAAAGCACTGGAACAAGAGTCTCTTGCAACAGCTGCAGCTCTCTGGTCCCCTCAGCAGTAAAGTAGCTATATACTGATGCTGATCAGCACTCTTCTTTACTACATACCCTTTGTATCACTGTGCAGGGTTGAAGGATGTTGCTGTCAGAACACATAGCTTAGTGTATATGCCCATCTGGAGGTGGCATGCGCAGCCTCTAGGCTGATTAATAGTGACTGATTGTATTTGATGGCGGAGTTCTAGAATGGCATTTATCTTCCCAAGTAAGGAGGAGTGTAATATCCTTCATAAGTGGAGACTCCACAACAAAGATAAATGTAACACATCCATCCTCCCACCACACAGGGGAGCTGGGGACACAGAACAGCCAAATAAATCAGAAGGGATTAAAGAAAAGCAGAGCAGCGAGTCCTTCATCCCCCATCATATACAACACTGCAATGCTCCTGCAGGGCTGTCATTTAGTTAATCCTATGAAATCAGTGAGCTGCACATTGTTGTGTAAGGGACACATTGAGATAAATATACTGTACATAGTAGAATATTCTGATGATTAAAAGTCAGTAAGTAAAGGCTAAATTATAGCATTCGGAAAAACTAATCTGAAAATTTAAATGGACTTCAAATCTATCAGTCTTCAAAAATGGCAAGAAATGCATCAGAAAAAACATAGCCATTTCCTAGAGGTTTTAACCCCTTCACCCCCTTTTATGTAGATGTATCCAGGAATAATGAAATCATTTATGTATGCCACATACGGACATTCTGAAATATCATGTGACCTAATAAGTTTCATGTAGGCAAAATTCAAGGTTTGGTCAGAAGAGTGGACAGGGAACATGGTATTCCTGGCTGAATCAATCATTCCTGCCACCCCAGAGAACTCATTTGGGTATTTGATATTGTAATGTCAAATTATGGATTCCTAAAAAAATTGGGGTATTTTGACAGTAGGGGTCACTGCTTCAGTTGAAGTATATGGATAAATCCAGGCATATGAATAATTAAATATATGGAGATAAATAATGTTCTCTGCTCTCACAAAATGCTATGTTTACATGTTTCAGTTTATGTTTAAGTTCATTTTAAAAAAAGGTATATTTGCCCATTGCAGAAAATTCTAGGAAGCACCTCTATGTTATCCTTAACAGGATAAAGTTATCCATTTACATCAGTAGTATTTTGCCATGTATATGATAAAAAAAAAGGAAACTGTTTTTTCAAATTGCAATCTAATAAACTAGACTTTGATTGACATTATCATAATAATAAGTGAGGTGTGGCAGGATGCCTATTAATGACCAAACCAAACATCTACATCTACATTATTTTACAACATCGTTCGATATTCAGGACACCTGCCTTCATAAGGCTGTGCTAACAGAGATCGCTGCTCTAGGAGAAAAATATGCCTGCTAATTACATTCTATCAGGGCACGTTACACATTAAATGAAAATCTGCATATACATTGAGAACAGACTGGTGAAAAGGAGGGTGATGGAGAGAACGACAAGTACATTAAAATTGATCATCAATAATGCATGGCTCACATTATGGACGTTCACAAGAATCAGTTCGTGAACAAGAATCAGTTCACATACAGAAATAGAACGGATAGCATCTGCCAGATATAATAAAGGAGCTAAATGTTGAAGAAAGAGAAGTTGTAGGAATTTAAAAATCAAAAGTATCAGTCAAGGAGACAGAACAAAGCATTATAAAAATAAAAAAAGTTTTACATAAAGTACTAATTATTTTCTATATTTGTTATCCGCATGTAATACCATTTACAGAATAAGTCTACAAAACTACCATATTTGAATAATATTTTGGACATTAGAAAGGCTTTAAGGGTACTCTTACAGAAAAAAAAAATGATTATCTTGGGCCTGCAAAGAAACAGATAGAAGAAGAAGTAATGATTATAGCTACTTTATTGCTTGCATACAAAAATCCTGTTGCTTACATCCCTTTTAGGGGGTAATTCAGAAATGTGCAAAGTGAGCTCCGGATCCTTCGCATCACTTCGCACTGACTGTTATGTGCTCGCTGATGTCCTGCACGCGGACATCAGCGAACGCTTTAAAGGGATTCCAGTCTCGGCGAGGCAACTCTTTTGCATGTGCGAAGTGATGCGAAGTATCTGGAGCTCACTTCGCACATTGCTGAATTACCTCCTTAGTCTCTACGCTGCAGCTAGTTCCTTGACTGCCAGTCTGAAATTCTAAAAGCATGATTCTATTGACTGAATGAAATAGAAAGACTGAAACCATTTGTACTCTTCATTGTTAATTCCACTACAGACACAGCTCTACTCTCTATCCCAGGTATATACTGAGAACCACTGATCTACATTGCTAAACATTATACATTTTTTTCTACTCCAAAGATAACTTTTTTTCATTTTGAATGTCTTTTCATTTTGAATTATTGTCATTGGGGGCCAGCAATGGTTTTCATGGAACGCTAACTGCTGCTCCATCCTGTTGCAAAATTAGACTTCTCCCCCTCAGCAAACAGTAAAAAAAGACAAAAGATAGGAATTCTGAAGCCTTTGCTTCTCTTTGGCACCTTGGGGAGGAAAAAGGAAGTTATCAAAAAGAAACGGGAATTTAAAGGATTAGTCTCTCTGTCTGATCTAATCATGAGTAAATTGTTTAAAGCCAAAAGGCTCAAATAATTTTAGGTATCACCTTGCCCTTTAATCCCTGTGCAGTATATTGCTATTGCAAAGGAACAAAGTCTGCATGGCTTGTTAAAACGATTTCCAATGCTTCACTATTATGGGACTTGCCTAGCTATTAGCTTGTTCAGTATGCTTGTGGTTCTGTGCAGATGGCAGATATGTCTTTGGCACTACAGATTTTACAGGCAAAAAGCTTTTTTTCCCTTAATACTGACACCATCTGCTTACAATTGTTGTATCACATACACAAAATTAGTGGTTCCCAGAAGGGCAGGAATAATTTCTATCTAATGCAGTCAGGGATGTGCAGGAGTAGTATGACCCTTTCTTTTTTCACTCTGTATCAGTGTTAAGCAGAAGAGTATCCCAGAACTTATTAACTGTAAATTTTTCTTTATCTCACTTTGCAACACTGCCAATGTCTCTCTTCACATATTCACAAAGACTGATCACAATTATTCCTGTTGGAGCATATAGCACATTGCAATATAAAAGTAATAATGCAAACTCAGTGTTTTTTTTGTTAATAATAGGAGGCAAATTATCTTCATGGAAGCTGCAAAGCAACCTCGGGCTATGAACATTTTCTCACTGAACATGGTTGGGTGTACTGCTGAATCCAGATGTGTTTGCTTGTAGACTCTATATGTCCTCAGGGATCTGTCACCCTGAATCTATTTGTACTCAATCTTTAAGAGGGTTCGGTGTGCCTCTGGACAAAGCATTTCGAGGCAGGTGTCTGTCATACATATTGTATATCCAGTTATGCAAGTGGGCTATAGACCTATGTGACACCAAATAGTAGGAGGTTTAACTACTTTAGATCGCTCCTGCTGAGTAGCTAGTTGGATGAAATTTATCCCCTTTACATAGTTATAGACTAACAAGCCTAATTTCATTATTTAACAGAAAAAAACAGGTTATACATAATTTATGTAGATACAATAAATCCATAAATTAGAGGTAGGAGGAAACTATATTTGTTTTACTAGATCCTAATATGAAGTGACTTTCAGCAATCTTTGAAAACTTGAAAAATTCAGTTTATCTCCATTAGGAACACTGTCACACAAGTAGTCTTCCTAATCTGCCAACTGGTCATTGTATTGTAGAATATAGGCTCACTGGCACTTGTCCCCAATAACCAATGGGAATTAACAGTGCAACCTAGGCAGAACAGAAAAAACAACAGAAGAGTTCACTATCATTCTGCAAATGCACTTTTTTAATCCAAGCGTTTAGCTTCCTGTGATGTAGAAGGGGTTAATGAATGAGGGTGTATGGTGCATCTTACTTTTGGCAAAATCAGACAGTGTCACAGCTGTTACTGTGTGGTGGCAGCCAGCATATCAGCCTGCCAACCATATGCCCAGCTCTGCCAGCCAGTTCTTTACTGTGCTGCCCACTGGGAAACCCTGCATGCCTCGGAAGAGAATAGAAAATAGCAGGTTTCGATACTGTTAGGAAGGTGGGTGTTAGGCCATTCTGTGGGCAGCCCAGCTGGTGAAGTCGTGCACAATAAGTAGCCGATTAACCAGCACTGGTCTCTAAGGAGTGCCAGATCAGACATAAAATGACATCTCATGTGGTAGCAGGGTAATTAGGATCAACAGTAAGAGACAGAAGAGTCCTGAAAAATTCCCAGGAGCAGTAACTGTCGCCTGCGTGGGTCATTTCCTTCAATAGGTCAAGACTTGCTCAGTGTAAGCTTGGTCTACGCTGTCATCCTGTAATAATTTTCCAGTTTCTCCCAGACCTCTACATCTGTTTTTTTTTCTTTCTTTTACTCAAAGCAAAGAATTTACCCTTTGAAGACGTGCTACACTGATAATGCTTCAAATACAACTCACTCTGACCCATGTTAACAGGAGGTTTGTGAAGCTGCTGGATTTTCCACTGAAGTTCTAATATATTATTTACAGATTATTTTCCTAATATGCTTCTTCAGTATTAAGAGAAGTATAAAGAAATGGATAATCCGGTCAAACCATTCACTGTATTTTAGGCATTTAGAGGGTTATTCAATAAAGTCCGAATTGTTGCGTACAGGTGCGAATTCGCCAGATAAAGACAGTCGCAATAGGTCGATACTGTCGCAGTCGCTTTTTTATAATGAGAATATTGTCGTGGTCGCGACTTTATTATGGAAATATTGTAACAGTCACGACTTTACAATGGGTGAACTGTCACAGTTAGGGATTTCCTATGGGAATCCGCTGTTTGCAAATTCGACAGTCGAATTTGCACCTTAGTGAATAACCCCCTTAATGTACCAACGAGTCTCAGTGACTCTTTCAGTCAATTCATTATCAACATGGAAGATTTGGCCTGGGTGAAATATTCAGAAGCAGCAAAGAAAAAAAAATTCCCATATATATATATATATATATATATATATATATATATATATATATATATATATATAACAAAAGAATACATTCTATATCATAAATATAGATCAGCAACACTCAGACATTTTACATCTAATAGAACCTGAAAGTGCTTCATAGTATTGGATTTAGTAAGTATACTGTATATTCATGTAGTACAGTCAGGGCCGGTTCTACCGATGGGCGATGTGGGCGACGGCCCAGGGCGCAATCTATTTGAGGGGCACTGTCGCCTACCTTGCTAAAATTGACCTCCGTGCCCCGCGACACCCCTTCCCCTTGCCCCGCGCCTCCATCACCTCCAACAGTGTTCCAGAGACGCACCTCCTCTGATGATGTAAGTTGAATGCGACAGTCTTTGGCTGCTTCGGGTCTTGTCTGTTGTATTCGGCAGCTGCCGGCAAGACCTGAACATCTAAGCATGCCGTCGCATTTAACTTACCTCATTAGAGGAGGTGCGTTGCTGGAATGCTGTTGGAGGTGAGTGGGGGACGCGGGGCAAAGGGGGGGCAGCGTGGGCATTGGGGGAGGCCCAGGGCGCCAATAGGGCCAGGACCGCCCCTGAATACGGTGATGGCTAACCTATGACGCATGTCAGAGGTGACACGCTGAGAAGTTTTTGCTGACATGCATCATGGCGCTGTTCGTGGCGCATTCTCAGTCGGAGAGCTGCCCCGCCTTCAAAAAATTATGGATTTTTCTTGAAGTGACAAACCACCCGAATTATGTTCATTTTTTTGACTAATTTTGACATACCGAGCTCAAAAGTTTGGCCATCACTGATGTAGTATGTACCAAGATTTTCAAAGAAAGAAATTTTGGCTTACAGGGAAATTAAACAGCACAGTGTGATGTGATCCAGGCACTGGATGACCTAGAATCTCAGTCTTAAGATATATCATTTTAGTCCAAATTAAAATGCATCACTGTAATGCTCACCTTCTTGTAATATTACAACTGAAATATCAGGAAAATTAATGGGCTAAAGCAATCTTATTTTTAAACAGTCAGACAAATTCACCTTTCATGGAAGGGGTCAGACAAGGCAGGCACTGCCTTGCCTGCACTGAAGTTTTTGCTCCCCAGCACTGGGAATTAATGAGATTAATTATGTTCGGCCAGCGAACCTGCATATTGGCACCAAAATACTGTTATATGCATGTAATTTCACTCTCTTTGCCTCCAGTAATCGTCTGACTTTGCTGCAAATTATTAAAATTCACTTATATTTAATCTGCCTTCTGGAATTAATTGAATTTTTATGCTCTGCAAATGTCACCCTTAGCACTGCCAGAAAGCACAGGCCCTCATGGCTATTTGATAATGTGCTAGTCGGGATCTCCTGGATCTCAATATGGGCTGATGAAAGAGAATTAACCCAGATAAATGCCAAAGGAACCTACAGCAATGAATAATTAATTTCCAAGGCCTGGATTTGCCTATAAGCACAAGTGGCCCATTCATATAGGCAGCCTTAGATGGCAGGGTACCTCTTCTGGACTCACCTGCCACATGATATTTTACAGTTGCCTTCTGCATCACTTGTCTTCTCTTACCCAATTCAGAATCAGGCAGACATCACTTTGAAAACTTGTTCAGTGCTGAAACCATTCATGCAGATATGTCCATGGGTGGGTAGATTACTACAGTGTTTCCCAAAAATAAGATGGAGTTTTATATTAAGTTTTGCTCCTTAAAACATGCTAGTTCTTATTTTTGGGGAAACACAGTACCGTACGGTACATTTCTCATACTTTACTGCAGCTAGGTCTTATTTTCGGGGGAGGTCTCATTTTTGGGACAAGGTACTGGTACGGTATATTTCTACTACTTTACTGCAGCTAGGTCTTATTTTCGGGGGAGGTCTCATTTTTGGGACATGGTACTGGTACGGTATATTTCTCGCACTTTACTGCAGCTAGGTCTTATTTTCAGGGAAGGTCTTATTTTTGGGACACGGTACTGGTACGGTATATTTCTACTACTTTACTGCAGCTAGGTCTTATTTTCAGGGGAGGTCTCATATTTCTCATATTTCTAAGCTTGGAAAAAATTATACTAGGTCTTATTTTCGGGGGGGATGTTCAATTTTCAGAGAAACAGGGTATATACGTATATATATATATATATATATATATATATATATATATATATATATATATATATATATATATATATATATATATATATATATATATATATATATATACACACATACACTTTTATGTATAAATAAGTGTGTGTATTTCGGTATGTATATGTGTATATACTACCAAACTTATGCCATTTGGAATATACATTTGTTGTAACAAACATGCCCATTGCCTGTTAATGGGCATGGTCTAAGGCACTTGGCATTTTGACCTAGAAAGCTCCCGAGATGAAAATCTGCCAGTGCATGTTTCACATCTATAAGAGATAACAATAAAGCTGTACTGGTGTCAGACTTTCTCCTGTAACTGACAGCTTTTCTCACTAACATTTAGGAGGATTAACCTGTTGCAACATAAGTTATGAAAACAATAGATTGTTTTGGGAAGGTTAACCATTATATGAGATATAATGATTCACGCCCTTGGGATATGAAAATACACTCGTGTCCCAGGAGGCTAAGGGCCTGATTGACTAAAGGATGAATTCACCTGTCAAATTCACCTTGCTACAATTTGAGTTGCATCGCCCAGTTCTCATTATTGAAGCTGCAGATAGATTTGTCAAACAGGTGGACTGACAGATGCAGTCACATGCATATTGAGGTGAAGTCAGTCAAATACAAGTATAATGCAAAGTCATGCAAATTGATATGAATTCCTCCAGTGAAGCGCAGTGACTTCATCCTCACTTTGTCCTACTAACTGTATATAAGTGAATAATACATCTATTTCTAGGTCACCTTGTCCCTAGTTCATGTTAAGTAGTAGACCTGTGATGCCCAACCTTTTTCGGTCTGGGGCCATATAAATTTGCAACACGTGTGTCACGGGCTGCTTCAAAGTTCCAACCGCGACAAATTTTAAAGTTACAACTGTGACAATTTTACATAGTAAAGTTGTAACTGTGATTGGCACAGCACCTCCACTGGAGCCCTGAATGTGCCAGACTGTCGTTATGAAGCTTCTCAGCATTATGGTTAAGACCAAGTGTAGTTGTCGTTCTAATTGGGTAATGCTGGGAAACAGACATGGTAGCTTGATCTGATGCCTTGGTCGAAAACACATATGGCATCTCAGCTCCAAGCTCAGAGGTGAGGTCGTGTGTATACTCCAACCAGGCAAAGAGACCCTGTCGTAACGGTTGGTCAACCGCCCTAAAAAAGTGGACAGACCAGGTTTCAGGCCTTGCGGGATGGTTGAAACGGTGCACATTGACCAACGTTCTAGGGTGACCTGGAGGTAATGTCTTGTGTATACTCTGACCCTACCGGGACCCTGTCATAACGGTTGGTCAGCTGCCCTAAAAAGCAGACAGACCAAGTTTCAAGCCCGTTGGTTGACTGTCGTGAGTAACTTACACCTAACTAAAGTCCTAGGGTTTTGTTGCTGAGCAGAGGTTAAGTGCCATAGGTGGGCACACGCTAATCTGTAAAAAAAAAAAAATAAATAAAATATTCTCATTATAAAGATGCAACTGTGACAGTAGCAGTCTATTGCGACTGTCTTTAGCTGGCGAATTCACACTTATAATGCAACAATTCAGACCGCGGGCCGTAGGTTGGGCATCACTGTAGTAGACTAATTTAGTCACAATCACCATTGTCACTTTTGAAGAAATAGTGACTCACCAAAGCCCTGTCATCAACAAGTCAAACAGGTGAATATGGTGCAGTACACCTAGTTGCATTCGCTTCTTTGATACACTTTGCCTGTTAGTCAATAGTGGAAGTAAATGTGCATGCGCATGCAAAGTGATGGAAACTGCTCTGTAAGAGCACGACTATCGTAGTTGCCCAAATTGGTTGCATATTCACCACATTGTGGAGTTTGTTCAATAAGCAAACATGGGGTTGTGGGAAGCAAATGCAAATTCAGTGCTAGATGTGATTATTCAGCATTTAGTCAATAAGGCTCTTTGCATGAGAGGGATGAGGCTAGTAGTGCCAGAGGAGACCAGCCTGGCACTCGCAAAGCAGAGAGATCTGTGGCTGCTCGGATGCGTGAGCAATGCAATACCTGCTGATTTATGTAGTCTAACAGAGAGTCTGAGTACAGGAAGCAGTACCTATCTCTTTCACAGATACACAATTGCATTAATGGGAGATATACCTCTAAAAAAATAATGCTGCTTTAAGAAATATGAATATTTTGCAAGCTGACAGTAAGTAGTACAAAAACTACATATGTTTGGTGTAGTTGCTTGTGAATTGTAGTTCAGCTGCTACAATATGGATTACAGTGCATCACCACATGATGTGGCATCATTGATGAGCATCATTATGTCACGTGCAGTATAATGGCGACATAATGACATGGTTTTTTTTCCATAGGTTTATGCACATTAGGGTATGCATAGGCACATCTGGCACACAACAATGAGCACACCTATGATAAAGACAGCTAGAAAATATTAACGGTTTTCTTAATTTGTATTTTCTATAATGCTAAATAAGTACTTAAAGTATGCTAAACTAATCAGATTCCTCCTACATCTTAATTTAAGGGATCTGATTGGAAGAGCTACAGAGCTGGCTCACTCCCCTGTGGCTCCATCCTCTCCAGTTCAGTTTAGAGTAATCTGACAAGGTTACAGAGAAGTAGGGGGATTACCCCAGCTATCAGAATTTCTGAGCCAAATGCAGCATTTTTCATACATTACATCTTGTTTATACTGGACTTATTAATAAGTGAACCTGACTAGTTTGCTTTTATTCACACTGTTGGTACTTCCACTGCCAGGAAAGAAACCAGGGGAAACAGGGCAGCATGCCTACTTACCGTAACTTAAAGGGTGTGAAAAGTTTGAATAAAACATTATTTATATTTGACATGTATAATAAGTTAGGGTAGAGTGGTCGTGTTAGTCCACAGATGCAAAAAAATTAGTATTGCAGTATTTGGTGATACCTTTTTATTGGACTAACAGTCTTTTTATATAAACAAGCTTTCGGGAGGTTTCTCAGGAGTATTGTCTTTAACCTGATGAAGGGAAGAGAATAAACCTCCTGAAAGCTTGTTTATTTAAAAAGACTGTTAGTTTAATTAAAAATAAAAAGTATCACCAAATACTGTAATAGTCATTTTTTTTTTACATGTATAATACATATAGAAAGCAAACTTAAACATTAAAATCTAAAAATGATTTTGGGTTCAGCAGTGCTTGCCTCTTGTTAAAACAACCCTGCTCAGGGTTGTACAGAGAGTACAGATTCTTCCTGTGCAGTGCCGATAAGACCCACCCCCAAGTGACATCACTCACTATACAGAGAACTGTTCTTGTGCGGGGGAAACCCCCTCCCCTTATCTAAAAAGCCTGTTCCTAACCCTAAGCAGGTGCAGATAATAGCTGTCCAACCACCTGTGCAGTCTGCTGTGGAGTAAGAAGTTAGGGAGAGGAGGGGGTGTGGCTACATGTTTGTAATTCCCATTTAGGGAAGTTATTCAGAGGGAGAGAGCAGCTATAGGGGGATATTGAGCTCTGATAAATTAAGAGGTAAGTCAGGAGTTTCTTAATCATTATATTGCTGGACAATAGGTAAATATAGCTTTCTTTATAGCCAGGGTTTACTTAACCTTTATGGATTTGAGCTTATTAGTGTATTGTGGTGTTTTTTCTGAAAAAAAAAGCTACTATCCTATTTCATGAAATCAGTAAACCCCTAGATCACGGGTCGCAAACATGTGGCCCGGGGCTGCAAGCATCCCCTGAGGCTGTCATCTGTGGCCTGCAGAAGACTGGAGTTTCAGAAACATACTTGGAACAGCAGATAGAAGTTTGAGGGAGAAGCATGCTATATATAGATAAAGGAGCAGTGTTTAGTGGTGGCACAATAAAAAATTGAGGGACGGAGCGTATCAAAAGAGGAATGTCAACTTCAAATTCTTTTTACTTGCGGCCCATTTATCCAGCTGAGTTTGAGACCCCTGGACAAGATGCAGGCAGAAATCTCTATACATACATGAATGTAACTATTAAACAAGCACAAATGTAAACTTACTATGTATATACCATGTTTTTCTTTAAGCATTTGTCATGTGTTTTGTAATCATTGTAGAAGCTTCATTTACACTGAAGCTTGTGTGGGATGCGTCTAAAAAAAAAAACTCATAACCACATTTATGGAGAAATGCAGAATTAAAAGTATACATACATGGCAACATACATTTTATACATTTCTGGGAGTGTTTGAGTGCATTTACCACATGCTCCAAAGGTATGTCAAACAGATTAAATAAATTCCCATGGGCATAGACAACAATGCATTGCAAAACAGCAAGTGCAGCAGCTCTGCAAGAAAAGACATTTTATGTAATCTAGGCGTTGCTATATTTTTATCTCTGTTCTTGCTAAACTGGAGTTCCAAGAATGATAGGGTATAAATAAGGCCGGGTTCACACTGTTGTATTTGCGTACATGTTTTTTTTTAAACAAAAAAAAGTGCATGGCAATAAAATGCTGGCGCATTTACACTGGTGTATTTTCATGTGCGGTTTTTAACAAAAAACTAGCACTGGGGGTGGTACTTCCATGTGCATCATTTTTTCCTCATGTGCGACCGCTATTGTTTCATTCCTATTGTTACTAATCCTGTTGCGTTTTACGCACTGGAAAACATGCAACATGAAGTGTCCCAGCGCATATTCCTCACTATGAAACTAGTGTGACATTATGCAGCCAATAGTCATTACTTTCAATGTGTTTTCATGACGGCGTATTGTTAGTGTTTAATCGCCATGCGCTTTTTTAAAATTAAAAACGTGTATGCAAATACACCAGTGTGAGCCCTGTATAAGGCAGATGTGTATGAAAAACATTGCACCTACTGAAGCACAAAATCAGGATAAATTAAACAATACATTTTGGTCTGACTATTGTGACAATCACTGCACAGTTCATGTGTGCTGTGTTTCTTTTACAAAGTGCTGTAAAGTCAGCACTGCCATTTAAGAATATCAGGTTTACATTAACTGCCTGCTTATGTGACCCTGCAACATATATTAATTAGAATAATAACACCTATATCTTCTATCATTCAATTTCTCTAATAAGCTTTTTAGATAATTCTGTTCAATTTCAGTCAAATCCCACATACTTCTGGAGGCATCATCCCCTTTAAAAGTAAGCACTGTCCCTATTGCAAGCCAAATATTGGGATTGTTCAGCTATAACATACAGTATATGGGGATATTTATCAAAGTTTAAATAAATAAATAAGTCACGGCGATAGTCCTATAGTTTTTTTTGGGGGAAAAAGTAATCGATATAAAAAATAACGGCAATCAAAAAGACACTCCATTGAAATCAATGTAAAATACGGCAATTTTAATGCAGCAGTCTTTTGCGGTAGCGAAACATTTTAGCCACCACTTTTATAAATTGGTTGGTATTGAAAACTTCAATATTTTGAGTTCTATAATTAGATAAATATCGCATAGTATTTCCTAAAACTAAAAAGTGATTTGTAATTTTAAACAAATCTAAAACAAGGATTTTTTTTTTCTCTAAGTATCACCTTGACAACAAAGGTTTGGCCCTGACCAACTCACTTTTGGTTTAGTGAAATTAGCAGATGGGCAGGTGGCACTGCAGTAGGGAGAGCAGGGAGATTGGCAAGGAGGTAAGATCAGTAGGTGGCACTAGGGCTAGCAGACAGCACCCCTAGAAGCAGGGCTGGCAGTGGCTCATGGTTTCATGCAAACTAAATTGGGTGTTCTAGGGATTTCTCCCCAAAAATATTAGTTAAATATGAACCATCCCAAAAATGTCAGAATTAATTAACCCTCCCAAGACAATTCCTGAATTATGTGGATCATTAAAAGGAGTTTGTAACTCTCTATAGAAAAGAACAATGACTTGCACATAATGTGGACTATGTACCTTGACGAGTCATATGACCAGAATGTTAGTAAGGTTATTAACTAGTATCAATATGAAAACATGGCATACACAAAGACTATTCACTCCTGTAGGACAATGAAAGATGAGGCAAAACGCAAGTACAACATTTCCTTTTGATTTCAATGGTGACTGCACCAAAACGGTTTGTGACTTTATACACAAGCTCTACTTGCATTCGTCGACGTTTTGACGCCGTCTTTAAATGCTGCCATGAAATGCCCTTTCTGTCAATGCCC
This sequence comes from Pipa parva, assembly GCA_019650415.1. Lineage (NCBI taxonomy): Eukaryota > Metazoa > Chordata > Amphibia > Anura > Pipidae > Pipa > Pipa parva. Next base: position 775 of record WMED01007971.1, on the reverse strand, counting down.
TAATTTGCCACAAGGAACAGTTTAGTGATACCAGTCTTATTTTATATCACTAGAGGTTGTTATATCAGACAGGTCTAATGGAGACGGCTAAACAATGGCCTTGCTTTGATGGTGCTATTCTAACAGATTATTAATCTGATGCTTACACAAAAACTAGGGGAGGTGGGGGAGGCATTTATCACGATAACATTTCCCACACATCAGACATTTTAAACAGGATCCCTAGGCAGGATCCAGGAAATGCTGCTTCTAAGTCCTGTGCCTGGCAGCCTCTCACTGCTGCTCCTCTGTGTAGGAATCCAGCCTGCAGACTGTGCTAACATTATCTCCTGCTGTAAATCAAGCCGCAGGCGCCAGCCACTTCACAGCTCTCTCCTGGTGACTTAACCCCTCTCTTTCCTTAACTCCATTTTTCTCTTATAGTATATCTGGCCTTGTTCATTACTTGCTATTGTTTTTTTTAATTGAATTAAAAGCTGTTTGCGTTTTATCCTAGGAATCCTGCATTTATTTTTTTATAAATCCCTACAGAAGTTGCTGGCACTCTAGAAATAAATTATGTTAAATGGGCACTCCAGTTTTAGGCTGACTGATATTCTAAACGCCAGCCAATCTATGCTGATTTAAATGAGGGAGGGGAAATGCATTGCTGTGCCTTACATAAAGGAGAACTAAAGTGCTCATTACATCAGGGGTGATTCTACATGGGAGATCCTAATATACTTATCAGGCTTATGCTTGAAGAAGAGACCTAAGTAGTGTGGAATGCTTGCAT
>WMED01007970.1:898-17254 GCA_019650415.1 Pipa parva | reverse complement strand
TATATATATATATACACATACATACACACACACACTGTATTTTTACAGTTATATATAAACTCACAGAGGATATTGGACACTACTGATATCATCCATGCCAAGTGAATCACCCGATTCCAGCACTTTACTCATCCTTGGTATATTATTTTCATATTGCTGTATATTTTTATGACAATATCACACTAAGGGAGTTTCTTTTTCTTCTCCCTATCCATGTTCTTTGTTCCAGCGCTGCCTTTTTCAGCTGAGCATCTCAGTATCGTATTTCTGATACTCTGGGATAGCATCTCTTTAAGCCTTCAAACGTATAGAAGATAAACTTATAGGTCTGTAGTTCCCAGGCTCATTTTTAACCCCATGTTGGCATAACATTTTTTATGTGCCCGTCCTGTGGCATAGACAGCTGCACTTTTAGAAAAGCGCTCCTAGAAACTATTCCAGCGTATTTCAGTCCGGCGTATTTTCTAGACACGCATTTCCATTGTACTTACCCAGTACAGTGTGAACACTCCATTGGCATTCGCGGCTCCTCCTATCCTAGGTTAAGCGTTCGTGTGCATGCTTGCATTATGTGCTAGTGTGGCTGGAACAAGGTAAGTTAGGTAGGGATTCGTTGCGCAGCTTTTTTTTTTTTTTCTTTATACACGGCGTATAACGCTAGTATAAGCCTAGCCTTAGTGTACTGCTGCTTAATCAGCTTTCATGTCATGATCCACGAACCACTTCTGTTATTTAGAGGACGAATTGCATTTCATAATATATATCAAGAAAGCGTGCCCACTGTGGGATCAAATTTCATAAATTATGTGCAAGTTCGATCGGGTACACTGCATTTATTAGAGTACATCAAAGAAGGAACACATATTTAGATACCCTGGATGTACCTTTCATTTACAGTCAGTGGCAAAATAGTTTGGGAGCTTATAACTCCACTACTTGGGCAAGGTTACTACTTATATGTACATAACTTTTATACCAGATATTTTACCATTTTATACTCTTTAGACACCCCAGCCTGCGGCACAATCAACCTTAACTGGGAAGGCTTCTCAAGGGCATTGTTGGACAAAAAATAAATGCATGGAGAGTCTTCTGCTCTAAGAAGAGATTAGCTCCAGGCTGTGAAGTATATGGATAAGAAAAATATATTCTTGCCAACGACAATCCATGATGAGTCAGTCACAAATGCATGGCAATGTGGTTTCCAAGCCTCAACCCAAAAGTAACGTTGCATCAGTGAATATAGTAAATTTATGGGTGGCATTGATAAAACTCACTAAATTATGACCTACTACAACACCACCAGAAAATCTAGAACCTGGTACAAAAAGTTTGCAATTCATTAAGTCCAACTTGCAACTTTAATTCCATTGTTGTCTTTAAGGCAGCAGTAACAAGCTCTAATCTGACTTTTATACAGTACCAGCTGCAGAGTATCATTCTTTAGACTTTATTTAGATGGTATTTTACATGCTTTCAGCTTTTGAAGAAAAAACCTAGTGTATTCATCTGAGTCAAGAAATCCACAAACATGACCATGGCATTCCTAGATAGCAGAGGGTATGTAGAAAAGATCTACTGCTTGAGGTACTCATTCATTAAATAGAAGATTCCCATTGCGAAGAAGCAATGACATCAGTAGCAGTCTTTTGCATACTGTGGTAGTCAACCGGACAGTAGCAGCCCTGACATCAGTCCCTTAAATCGCTAATTTAATAGAAGTGAAACTGGCGAATATGACACAATATGCCTTGCCGAATTAACTACTATGACAGACTGACACTTGATTAATAGGCCAATTACCTGTGCATGTGAGAAGAGCTCTGTAAATTTACAACTGTCGTAAGCATCCAAATTGGTTGTAGAATATGTAAAGGATGTGAATTCAGAACTTTACATGACTGTTCGGAATAGGGGTGTGCGAAATATATCGTCTAAGATAATATCGTAATCGGTGCGTTATCGATATGCAAGCTGTCATTATCGAACGGTTCCGCGCCTTTAGAATAAGCTGCTGCAGAGACTTCCAGGAGGCGGGCTATTAGAGTGGCAGCACTTTTAACGAGCTCTGTAACAAAGCTGAGACCCAACTATACACATACATAAATAGAGGCCCACGTGTCAGGCCTAACAGCCACCGACACACACAGCACCAAGCAAAAACGCCAGAACCAGACAAACCAAGGATTAACCCAAACACAGCTAATGCAATTTTTTCACTAAACTGAAATTTAAGACTTAACACATTTTTAAATAATGCAAAATATCATTTATTATCGTTACCCACAAAATTACAGAAAATATCGAGATACCATTTTTCAGCAATATCGCACAACCCTAGTTCAGAATGTATAAAACATAACAGAAGTGATATGATAAACTTAAAAGGAGAACTACAGTTATAAAGTAAACTTACCTGATCAATCCGACGGATCTGATCTGCGCATTTGCTTTATAAAAATTCTGGCAAAATAAGGAAGGGGTCGGAAATTATGACACGTCCCACATCATGTGCAGAAGGGCGGAAGAGAGTGTCAGCCGCAGTGTTCATCTTATAGTTCTGGGCTATGGATCATGAGATGAAAGCTGATCTAGCAGCAGCACACTTAGCGGTAATTCAGCAAAGTGCGAACTCACCTTGCGATCCTTCGATTCACCTTGCCGAAACTGTTACGCGCTCGCTTCTCTCCTACAGGCGGACGTTAGCGAACGCTTTAAAGGTATTCCAGTCTCAGCGAGGTGACTCGAGTGGTCGCAAGGTGACTGGAATACCTTTAAAGGAACAGTTTAGAATCGAATATAGAAACTAAAAAAAAGTGTTAAAAGGTTAATAAATAAATAATAAGCCCTTACATTATAATGTATTTATTTCCAAACCGGAGCTCTTCCAATTTTCACAATCTGAAAGCTATCTATCTAACAGCTTCCTGGAGCTGTTCTGGAGGAGGCGTGTCTAATGAATTACAGCCTCCTCCAATAGCGGCAGAGTTACTAAAGCGTTCCCGATGCAGGCTCTTGTGAAGCATCGGGAACTCTCACAGACTTAACTTACATGGCACACAAAATTAATACACTGACCGCTCGCTCCAAATCCCTTGAAGGTATGATGTGTGTAATCGGGTGAGGACTTACATAGCGCATCAAAGCGTTTCTGTTAAATCAGCTGACTGAGGCAGAGTGTAGTGTTAGGGAGCGTGCACCAATTACCCGCTTCCTGTCTTGCCTAATGAGCAGCAGTAAGTACAGGGATGCGCAGGAAGATCTGATGCGCTCCTTAGCTTTTCAGAATCATGTACAGTTCGGGGCACTGCTGTGTCACCGGCACAACAGGAAGTAAGCCAGCTGGACTACAGAGGCAGGTATTAACTACTAAATAAGTTAGCTTTTTTTTTTTGTTTAGATATAAGTATGTTCTGATAAAGTATATTACAGATAATATTTATTTTAAACATTTAACCCTTAGTTTTATTTTTGTAGCTAGACTGTTCCTTTAAAGCATTCGCCGATATCCGCGTGTAGGAGAAAAGCGAGCGCGTAACAGTCTCGGCGAGGTGAATCGAAGGATCGCAAGGCGAGTTCGCACTTTGCTGAATTACCCCCTACTGCTGCTAGATCGATCAGGTAAGTTTATTTTATAACTATAGTTCTCCTTTAAAAACACATGTAGATGCTCACCTATCAAATGTTTATCAGTCTCAAAGCAGCTACCTGATCAATCAATATCAGCCCACCATCCAATGACTATTGGAAGGACCAACTGCATGAATGAAAAAGTTTGGAGAAAGACTAATGGAACGGGACTAGAAGGTATAAAATAAAAATTAAAAAAAAAAACACAAGTAGCTCTCTTAAAATGAGTCTGTGTATTCCTGGACAGAAGAAGGATTCCAATATCATGGACATTCCAGTGGGAGGAAGTTAACTATGGCCTTGTGTTTTCCTACAAGTCAATCCTACTTATAGTTTATATTATTCCTTTAAAAGCTGGCAAAGAGCAGCAAAGTGATTTAATTTGTCTGCCATATGGCTGATTAAGTACACATAGTATAGCATAAATTTCACATGGGAAAAACAAGACATATATAACCGAAGTCTGAATACTGTCCAACATAGTTCCTCTACGATCTCAGCAATGTTTCCTTATATTGTAAACACACTTAATGGATTGTGCTGCAAGAGCATGACCCTAAAGTGATACTGACTGATGGAAATCAAAGGCCAGAATTTATAGCAAATAGTAGTGAAACTTTATACAACTGAAATTCACAGTATTTTCCTTTGAGAAAGACCAGGGCTTCTTTCTACCTTGACTGAAAGGAGTTAATTATAGTTTTCCATTATCCCTCTCTAATTAATCAAGGGACAAGTAGTTAAACAACAGCAGTAATAATAAAACCAGCAAGCACTATAAACTCATGACAGATAGAAGTGTTCAGGTACATTTTACATTACCCTCAGTTAAATTTAGAAAAGCGTTTCAATTACATGGTCCATCTTTATACAACACTAAAGATATGCACTTTCCATGTACAGAGAGCAGGCTTGACTGCAGCATCTAGCAACAGGTAGCCCATCTTATTGTGCCAAAGAGTGACCTGATTTTTTTTTTTTTTTTGTGCATTTCTTCTCCTTGCTGGTTGCAGCCATCACTTCTAAATTGGTCTATTATCAAAAGTTTTATTAGAAAACAATAAACATAACAGTGAGTGGTTGTTAACATAACAAAAAATTATTGGCTGCAGACATGTAAAAAAAAAAAAGCAAGCACGGGACTACAAATTAGAAATTCAACTAGCATGAAAGATAACATTCTTACTGGTATAAAAATAACTCCTATTCCTAACAAAATAGCATCTTTTACTGGTATCACTGGTCCTTTAAGAATAAAGGGCCATGGGACAGAATGCTGAAATGTAAACCACTCTGGAAAAGGGGATGAAGTATGATGTAACAAGAGATGACAGTATACAGTACTACCTCTACAAATCAATCCCAGCAGAGGCAAAAACTGTGCTTAGAAGCAACTGAATTGTTAAAAGCGCGAGACACAAACATAAGGCATGTAAAATAGTAACCACTGGATAAATCAAAAGAAAGTGCTTTCTAAACCAGTAATCTTGCAGATGCTGCCTCTGCCACGTTTCAAGGAACAGTCTTGGGCAAACAAAAAAAAAAACACCTTTATTTGTTTATGTTAATTACTAACTTTTATTAAATGCAATTTATTATCAATTTTAAAAAATACAATTCTTACCTGTAAAGCACTTCTGTTACAGATTCCATCTTCAGTCTCTGCTGGTGACTCTACAGCAGGGGTAGCGAACCTTTTTGGCACAGAGTGCCAAAAAGGTGACGTTACCCACCAGCACGTCTCCCGAAGTGCCAGCGCTGGTGAGTGACGTCATCATGCTAGCATTGGGGGAGGAGCGCGCACACACGCATCAGGGGAGGAGAGCTCCCTCGCGAGCGTGCGCTCATTCAGTGCAGGCCATGGATCCGGCCTGAAAACTGTCAAATTGGGTCCGCGGCCTGTACCGAAGGCAGGGTTTGGCGACTGCTCGTGTGCCCTCTCTGACACGCGTGCCATAGGTTCGCCATTCCTGCTCTACAGCATCCCGAATTCCCAGATCCTTCTAAGAAGCGCATTCCTCTATAGTCGCGCTGATATTTAAGCCCTGCATCGGCATTTCCTATGTCACATGGGAGAGCGTGCACATCATCTAGGGAGGACGCATTGATTACGTGCACATTCTCCCATGTGACATAGGAAACGCTGACAAACAAATAAAGGTGTTTTTTATTTTTTTGCCCAGACTGTTCCTTTAAAGGGGCACTATAGTGCTGATATAACTGCACACATACATATAAAACTCCTTTATAATAAGCCAATTGCTGACACAAATAGTTGAAAAAAAAAAAAAGCATTTGGGGAAGAAATAATACTTACCGTTTGTTTCCCTTAATTAGTTTTCATGAGAGCTGACATTTTCCTCCCCCACTCCCCCTACTCTTTCTGTTCTGCAAGTCAGGCAACATGAGAAGAAAAAGCTGCTTGACTGCTATTGGTTAAGCAGTGTGCTGACCTTTTGGACGCATAAATTAAGCTTGGAATGCTGGAGATTAGCTGACTTGTGCACATATGCTAAGTAGTAAGTAGGGCAAAAATGTCCAGGGGAAGGTACCTTTTCATGGAAAACTGGCCAGTACACATCACATCCTGGTGCAGTAAATGCTGCCTAATCAATCATTCACATGAATGAAACATCTATTGTGGAGAAATGCTTCTCACTAAGGTATAGTACTGCATATGTAAAGATGTAATTTGACTATAGTTACCCTTTAAGTAAGGAGTGCATCAGAAGCTTTTCCCCAATCATGATGCTGATGCCCCTCTGCTGCCTGGTAGAAATACATAAAAAAAGTACCTGTTTGCAGAGATTTATGTTAAATATTTTACACCTACAAGCTCTTAAAGAGGAACTACAGCATATAAGATATGTTTGGAGACATTCTTATTTTAAGTTTTCCTGAAGACTCTCCTTGTAGCTTTAGAATGCTTCATACCATCCCCGCTGCAATGGTTACAAGCAGATCCTTGCAATAAGACAGCATTGTTTCTTAAAGGAGCGGCAACACCATAAAAATTTTAAAAAAAAATTTTTTTTTTTTTTGGCATAACAGTTATTCAGATACATGTTAAAATGTTATCCTTGAAGTTGGATTCATGAATTATATGGCTTTCTGTTTTTATAACAACCAAGGTATGTGTTGATTAAACAAAACCAACCTTATCCCACTTTTTTTTTCTTTTTTTTTTAAGTGAAGCTTTAGAAAACACATTCATATAGTGCCCCATAAAGTTAAACTATAAAAATTTACTCTGTGGGTAATTCCAGCAGAATATTATTATCGCAAATGGTAATAGTGGGAAAACTTAAAAATAAAAACAATACAACATTAGAAGAATATTTGTTTTAGAGTAAATATTACAAATGGAAAACATTATTTAAAATTGGTTTACTTTAACATATGTCAACAGCAAAGGAAGGTCACAACACTTGTAAATGGACATGCATGCCATTATTACCGTACAGTTTAATTTAAATCAATTATATTAATATGGCACTAGCATTAATCAATACAGTAAAAGGGACTAAATTTTAGGGATGTTACTATCATTTTTTCACAAATGCCTTCTGCTTCTGGAAACAAATGTCCTATTACGAGAGCAGTGCGGTAGCTCAGCATTGCAGCGCTGGGTTCAGGGTTCAATTCCACCCTGGTCTTCCTCTGCATGGAGTCTGTATGCTCTCCCTTTACTTGCGTGGGTTTCCTCTGGGCACTCCGGTTTCCTCCCACAATACAAAACCATACGTGTGTGACTTGAATAGGGAAACTAAATTGTAAGCAGGGACTGAAGTGAATGATGAACCTCTGTAAAGCAATAATATAGTAGCGCTATATATAAATGAACAAAATACCCCATTGAGATGGTCAGACATGAAGACATTTTTCCAGCTCAGTGGTTTCAGAAGATATATTCTATCAAGCATGATACATTATTAATAAATAGATTAATTATTCTTGGGGTGTCATTGCTAAAGGAAATACTGCCTGCTGATTACTACAATCAATCTGCAAGTTGTACAGACAGCTTCTGAATTATTAACCACCGTGTGGTTGCCTATTAGCAGAATAAAGACAGGAACAAGCCACTGGCCCAATCAGCATGCCACTTGCTATGAGATTCTGAAATTCTGTTTTGATGGATATTCTCTACCAGTAGAAAATTGGTGATAACATTCATCTATTAAAGAACCCCCCTTCAAAAAAAGGTTTGGTATAATTTTTATTAATATCCTGGACACCCCCCATTATTTTGATTTTATTTAAAGAAGGGAACCAAGAAATGCACTGCACATTATGCCCAGTAGGAGTAGATGTGAGAATAGGCAATAACATGTATATTGTACGTATGTAGATCTTTATTTATAAAGCGGCACATGGTTACACAGCGCTGATTAACATCCATACTTACAGTAATTCCAGATCAATCTATTTATCCTAAAACTAGGTTTTTGTTTTTTTATCAAAATTAAGCTGCCCAGCCAACCCATGGGGTAACTAACCTACATAACATTAAACCATGGCAGGACTCCTCCATTTTTACCGAAGGAAGTGCAGACAGTTTGAAGATCACTAGAAAACAGGCTTCTCGGTGCAAACATTAGCGTATGACTGAATCATCCCAGGCCCCGTTTTTAGAGAAAGTAATACAAGAAATGTATTTTTCAGAATCTTTAATAGGTTACTGTAACTTCATTCAATGCAGCGAGGACCTCTAAAGACAATGACAATACAGAACAGCTCACTGCCGGTCATTAGATCTGTTTCTCACTGATTATCATTTAAAGGAAATAAATGATGGCTATGCAAACTGGTGTCCATTACGCAGACATCAAAATGTCACGCCAGAGCATCTCTAACATATGATCTCAGCACTGACATCGATCCTGTTCCTCATAAGGAACAGGTTCTAGAGGATAAATTATATGGTTCCATGGTCAACAGTACTTTAAAACATACACATGGAAACATCCATTGTAAGTACTCAGGGATGCTAGCTATATAAATTTAGGACATTTGCATTTATTTAATTTGAAACAAAAATAACTAAAATTCCTTGAAACAGGTTATTTCTTGATTTTCAAACTAAAAATATCCACCTCTTTGTACTGGCAGAGAGAAGTCTTAAACCCTACTCTCTTGATGCCCATTATCTTTGGAATTCTATACCTCTCTACCTCCGCCAAGAACAATCCATCAATATCCTTAAACTAAATTGAAATCTTACTTCTTGGAGCACTAGCACTGGTTTTCATATCAATATTTAAGAAACTGTTTTTTTGCTTATTTAATTGGCACCTATAGCCAAATGAACCGACAATTTATGCTACTGCAATTGTTGCTCTCCTATCTGTTTATGCAAGTCTTCCTCCTATTTAGATTGCAAGCTGTATGAGGCAGGGACTTCCATCCTCTTGTTTTAGTCATGGCCTGGCACTTAGAGTGATGTATTTTCTTGATCATATGCTTGTAATTTACTTCACTTGTTCTTAGTTACCCACATGTCTTATCTGAATGTTTGTTTGTGCAGCACTGCGTAACCTAAAGGTGCTTTATAAATAAAAATATACATACAAGAGACCTGCAACTATGCATGAAGAATCCAGCAATCAGATTATTTCCTGCATAAGGTTTCCTTTTAAACCACATTCAGTTTGGTCACTAAAGGTGTTAATCAAAACTGCATCACTCTAAGGCATTGTCTGGCTCTGCTCACTACTGCTTCACTCCTGCTTAGTTGGTGTTAAAGAAGCAGATACTGCCTCTTTAACACAAAGCAAGCAGAGTCACTCACTCCATGAGACTACACTGCCCATAGTCAGAGCCACACAATGAGCCAATTAAATCTATGGGGCTTTTATTTATCAAAGTGAGAATTCGACTGTCCAAATGAATTCTCGTGACTTTGGGTTGCTACGCTCCAATAGTCATGAATTCTCTACTTCTTATTCAATAAACAGAGAATTCCCATAGCAACGAAGGGAGCAGCATCAGATGCAGTCTTGTGTAGCACAGAGTATTCAGTCAAACAGAAAGAGCCCTGCCATCAGCCCCATTAATTCACCACTGTGATCTAGTGAAGAAAAACTGACAAATGTGACACATTACGCTTTACTAAATTGGCTACTGACCCTTAATGAATCTCCTTATTACCTGTGCGTGCAAAGTGATGCAAACAGCTCAATAGGTCCTGCCTGCACTGTCCTAAGCTTCCGTACTGGTCACAAATGCGCCACTTGCCAGAGTTTGCTGAATAAGAATGATCGGGAAGTGGCTAATGAATATGAATTCCTCCCTTTATGCAACTATTCAGACTTTCATGAATAAGCCCCAGTGACTGTGTGTGTGTTATAAATGGCCAAAACTCATTAAAATCCAAAATTTCAGTGTAAAAACCCTTTTTTTCTGTGGACCAAGCAACAGTCCTGACTCGAACTAAGTTATCATCTAGTGCTTCAAAGCAGGTAATATCCCAGAAGAAAAACAATAATTAAAATATATTAGAAAAGTATTTGTGAACATCAGGGAAATGTAAAAACAACAACTTAACTCAAAGCTCGTATTTCACCTTTAAGGGAATGCAATATCACTACATTGCCTGACAGAGCGTTCCGTAATTATACTGCACTTAGTGAAGCGCCAAAGCCTTAATATTAAGGCGTGACCTCCTGATCACAGTTCCATTTGGCATTTATCTGAAGCAAATACTTTAGTATAATTTTATGCATATTGCCACACTTATGAAACAATTTACAAGGTTGTCATTGTGCTGGGGCATTCATTCATTGCTTTTTTTCATAAGAGCGTGAAAAGCAGGAGCTGTGTGCGCTAATTTAGTTTTAATAAAAGGCTGCTGAACTATCATGTGATGATGGATCAGCTAAGCTTTTAAACTCTATTACCTTTTCACATGCTAAAAATCAAGTTGTTTTTTTTTGCCAGCATTTAGTTGCCTTCATATATTATTTTCTGTCCACTTAGTATTCTATTTTCAGCATTATCTCCTGTTATAATAAAAATAAAGCAATTTATACAAAAAGCATGCTGGACAGAGGTACTGCTCGCTGGGTCATGTCTATGTCTCACATTCTTGGTCTGGGTGCAAATGACAATCTCACAACAAGAGTAAATTACATTGCTTTAAAATGATTGGTAACTGGGGATCTGATTTTTTTTTTTTTTTTTTAAGGGGATGCAAAGTCTTAAATAGTTTCTGCATACTTAATTCTTTATCCTAGAACAAACATTTTTCTTATATATTGTTACTATTTTCTTCATGGTATTTTCCTGCTATTACCTACCATATCAATTTATTTTACCATTATCCCTCGCGTAGAATTACTCACCCATTGCACAGTATTTGTAACATTTCAAGATTATTGCATTGTTGCAAAAGCTGTTCAGGCACATTGCAGTGATTATAGCCCAGGGGTCTGCAACCTGTTCAGCTGAGAGAGCCATATAGTGCGGCTCTGCTCAGCCCTTTTTAATCCAGAGCCGCTGACTGTGACGTCAGCGACTCCAGATTGGCTAATGACCCAGAAGTGCGGGGACTTCAATGGCTCTGGCTTGCTAGCCAAAGCGCTGAGAGAATTTTGTCTCTATAGTGCTTGACGGCGATTAGCCAGCAGACTGTAACGAGCGGTGCTTGCATGTGAGCACCGCTCATTACAGTCAAAGAGCCAGATGCAGTCCTCAAAAGAGCCACAGGTTTCAGACCCCTGTTATAGCCTATAAAATAATACCATGTTTTCTGTGCCAAGGACACCAGAGGTAGGAGGAGCACAAACCAGAGTTTTAGCATCTGGTTATAAGGCCCAGTTCACACAGCACGTTTATGCGCTGCATATTTTAGGAAACTGCCTACCGAAAAGGAGGCAAGCATATTTTAGGGAGGAACTTTCCTACTGTACTTACCCGATGCAGTGTGAATGTTCCCACCCACCCCCAGCGTTTGTGGCTCCTCCTATCTGGCTGCATTTGGTGTGCAGCATATATACACCAGCAAAAATGCGATGGCCAGTGTTCCGAACGCAGCATATGAGCATTATACGCTGTGTGGATGGAACAAGATAATTCCATAGGTTTAAACAGCAAGCATTTTCTTTGCAACGCATAAAAACGCTAGTGCAAACCTAGCCTAAGAAAGCAAGACACTTTATGTTATGGTTATTCAAACCTGCATAGAGAGCCATACAAATACATAAAATATGTTGTCCATAGTATAGTGTCTTTAAGATATTTAAAATCGGATGTGAATAAACACACAGCACATTGGATTCCAGGCGATTAGAATAAACATATACTGTAGCAATTAGCATAATGTGAACGTGACTGCTTCTGAACACAATGGGATATGTCTGCATACAGGCATTCGCTCCTACTGAGTTACTCTCACTGATTACACAGGTTAGGGTAATAAAGACTTAAAGGCTCAAACTCAATGAAAACATCTTTAATTGTAAAGCTTCTACCAAGCAGACAGCTTTTTCAACTGAAAGCAAGCCCCAGGTACAGATTGTCACACAGACTCCAACATCATTCACTGTGGTACATAGCATCTTCCTCACAGTATGTAGAATGGCCTTCTAAGTACGTGCTCACTGAGGACCTGCGATGAATTCTAATCGAGTAGAAGGCCCAATCTGACTCTGTTCATACACACAGACTATATGGTGTTGTTAGGGGCTTTAACACACTGTAAATTCATATACTGAAATGTAGTAAACAAATCTCACAAGTGCTCTGCCCTTCACAGCTGCAATTGTACTACAACTCCCAAAAGCCTCAGTGCTAGAAATTTCAGTGAAACAACAGCTAGAAGGATGGAGTTGCACACTGCTGTTCTATAGCACAAATTAATCCCATCAAAATGTAAAGCTGCCCTTAAATAAGTCATGTTTTATTTACAGCCTAATATGTTTCAATATTTTAAAATCAACCTCAATGCAAGCATTTTATTTATTATTTTTTCTTGCTTTTGATTAGATTCCCTTTCACGATTACCTGAATTCCCAGACTGCTTCCTAGGCTGGCAAATCCAGGGATAGTCGGTATAATCCTCGCTGCAACTGTTAAAATTACCTCCTCATATTAATTAAACAAGCAACAAGCACAAAATCTGCACGAAAACCAAAGAACTAGCTTTGACCCTGCAGAGCAGGGTGCACCAATTATAGCATTCTTAAAACTTTACTTGGAGCGAGGGTTTGAAAAAGAGTAGCAGAATCGGAAGAATTTGGAAAGAAAAAAAGTTAAAACTATACAAGCATTATGTTAGGAATTAATGAATGCTTGGCTTTAGGATAAATATTAAAAAATAACAACTGAACAAAAAATGTTTGCCTATAGTTCCCCTTTACAGTTAGAAACTCGTGCTCGGACAACTTAAAAATATAAATATCAAACAATGAATTGCCTTGCATGCAAAAAAGCAAAGTAAAATTGCCAAGATGCGACACACTACGCCTTTTCGAACTTGCTACTTTGACATACTTCTGTGCTTGATAAATAGTCAGCTCAACCTGCGCATGCACCTGCAAAGTGATGCAAAGAGCTCTGCAAGTCTACGTTGTTTGTGACGGGCTTAACTGATGAAACCATTCAGGCAATGCAGGTTTTTATGCTGGTTTACTGTATGCGTCTTCTCTTTACCCTTAGTTGTTTTTTTTTTTTAATTACAGATAGGACTCCATCCAGACTATGGGATTCCCGGGCACTTAGATTTCGCTTTCCAATCTGCTGACCAGAGTTTATTCTCCTCTGTTTGAACTTGTCCCTAAAATACCTAGCATCAAACAGTAGAGAGAAGAATATGCAATCATCTAGGTAAAAACACACAGGGGTCCCATATCCAGCAGGCATTCACAAGGCTGAATGGGTAGAAACAGATTATCTTATCTTCACGTCTGCTGAATATATATTTATTTCAGTAAAACCTATTGTATGACGTGGTATAATGTTACTGCAACCAGCCAAAGAGGATCAAGACTACTTTATATTAATTTTCATGAACGGTATCTTGAGTAAATATTCAGCTGGGAGATAAGCCTGTGATTTATGGTGTGAGGATGTCCAGATATATATATATATATATCTATATATATATATCTATATATATATATATATATAGATATATATATATATATAGATATATATATATAGATATTTTTATATATTTATTTAGTGACCAGCATGTTGTATAGTGAGCGAATCCCAAATGAATCAGTTCAGCAGGTAACAGCAACTAAAATGAATCATTTCTGTACAGCACCAGTTCATCAATAAAAGAAAAATTAATAAAAAGCATGTGACGACTATCCCCTAAAAACATTCTACAACTAGGTAGATTATGTATCAAATGACAGTTCCCCTTTAAGATGAAAACCACATTTTCCCAAATGAAACATATTTCACTTTATGCAATCATATATACATGTTTTAATCTTACCCAAATCAAAACACATCAATTTATTTCCTATCCCATTTCAAACTGAGCTTTTATTTTTTTCACGGACCCTGGGAAATTTGAATCATGCACAATTTGAAATAAGCTCCCCTGAGCTTGCACTTTGCCTTTGATAAGTAGATTGGCTTATTCTAAATGCTGAAGGAAATATCTGAAAACGATATTAGGATCAGAAGCAGTGATGCTCAAAAGGAACAGAATATCATGTAAGATAAACAGTCCCTCAGAGTCAGAGGGCCTCATTGACTAAAGTCCAAATAGTCACGCAGAGCTATGGATTCTATTCTCCATTTCCCATGTTCTCTTATTGAGCAAACTCTGCAAGTTGAACTGATCCAAATTCACCTGCTTGACTTTGACACTTCAGAATGAATTGGGGGGGGGATTGATGGCAGGGCTCCACCAGTGTTGTGTAAGGAGACCATTCAAATGTGACAATGTCAACAGACTAAATGACATGAACTAGGGACATAGAAATAGAATACAGTAGTGAGATTTGGCTAGGTTGATGTCACTGCCCTTCACTTGTCAAATTCGCTTCACACGACTTCTCCTCCTACTTTTATCCATCTGACTACACCACACTACTCATGTCACAGTAACTTCCACTGTTTGATAAGTGAATTCTCTGCTTAGTCAATACTGACGATTGAATTTGCGTCTATATTGGCGATGCAACTCAAATTGTAGCGAGGTGAATTCGGACTTTATTCAATGAGACCCAGAGTGACTGGCCTTTAAGGGATGAACTGCTCACTGTAAAACTTCTATTTCTCCCACTGAAGAAAAATAAAAATTAAATCAGCATAATTCTAACAATGCTAGGAAAAGAAAACGAAGTGACACTACCTTAATGATGTTCATCCACTTTTGCCAAATGCATTGTGTGCAGAGAGCAAAAAAAAAAAAAACCCAAAAGACTTTAAAGAGGGAAAAAGCATTTTATAGGTACTCTTTATAACATAGTGTCACCCTAAAATGGAGGTTTGTTTTCTGAAAGCTCCACTAAAAATAAGGCCACTGCTGTGTTTTTTTATGGATAAGATTAATATTTGGGGACCAGATTAGATCATATGAGATCTGCAAACCTTAAGAAACTGAAGTGCCCAACACTGGAGCAGTTATTTTCTTATTAAGTCTAGCTTTCACAATGAAAATGCCAGAATCCATTAATACAGAGTTAGACTGAAACCTACTTTTTCTAGCAGGACTTGAGGAATACTTGTATTGAGCCAAAATTGAGAAGCAGCATTCACAAGAGCCATTTTTTTTGTCCAAGTGAGACAAAATCAGATACAACATAGAGCATTCTCTGTGGAGTATTTATTTTGCGAGATATGCAAACTGTAATGGATAAAATTAGGCAGGAAGATTGTTCTTCAGTTGACCCATAACTAGACTCTTAAAACACTTCATCAACATAGGAGTCAGAGCAATCAGTTTATAATCAATGCACACAGTTATTACCTCATCTGATGAAGTGGGCAATTTCTCTGCCTCTTACATTATCAGATAAATATTGTAAGCTCAAGCCTTGATTGGCTTTAGCAATCGTAAAGGAAACTTTAAAAGATAAAAATGTCGCTTTGTTTGTTTCTCAATATGATTATCTAAGCTATGGATCCTAATGGAATATTATCACTGCAATATGCTTTTCGCTGGTATGTACTCGTACACTCTCAGTGACAAATTGAATCTTATCTCAATCATTTCTCAGTCTATTTTTAAGGTTCTTAAAGGGACACTAAAGAAAATAAATGTGCAATTTACTGGCCAGCAAGTGTTAAAATGACAGATTTAGGCATAGCGATTTTGCAGAATATCCACAGCAACTGAAGAAAAAAAGAAAACAAATCACTTGAAGAAGATTTGGATAATTCCTAGTCCCTCCTCCCCAAGTCAAAGGCTATGCTCACTAACTGAGCATACTCTTCCCCCCCACCCCTCCCCTCCCAAAAAATATAACAACTAATTAAAATTCACTTTTACTTGCTTGGAGAAACAATGCAAGGTAGCTCAGAGAGACTGAAAAAACTGGAGAAAAGCAGCCTAGAGTCAAAATCTGCATGTTTTTTCTTCTATTGCTATGATCATTCTGCAAATCACTAAGCCCAAACCTGTCATTTTAATATTTCTGGTATTAAGAGGCAAGTGGCTTACATATGAATGGTTTTAATATCAGTTTTAAATACTCCATTCAGGAGGAAACATAAAAATGCATTTGTGCCCAACAGACACACTTACCAGAATGAGATTCTCAA
>WMED01007969.1:0-17255 GCA_019650415.1 Pipa parva | reverse complement strand
ATGACAGAAAATAATTGAGAACCACTGGATTAAGATGATTATACCAGGCGTATGGATATTGTTTATATCTGTCATTGCCAAATCAATGTGCCACTTTTCCTCAGTGATTTCACATAGCCATGGATATGCACGCTGGCAAGACATCCAGAATGACGTACGGTATGCCATCCTCAACGAGCCTTTCAAGGGAGAGGTGAACAGGGGCAACTTTCTTGAGATAAAAAACAAATTCCTGGCCCGAAGGTTCAAAGTTAGTATGAATTCCCCATTTTTTTAATTTTTTTTTTCTCTTTATTTACCAGTTGTGGCTATTTGTATGCCAGTCTCTTCCTCCCTTATGTAATCTTTTTCTCTGTCTGCCGTAGCTCCTGGAACAGGCTCTTGTGATAGAAGAGCAGCTTAGACGAGCAGCATACTTGAATATGTCAGAGGACCCTTCCCACCCATCCATGGCTCTAAACACACGATTTGCTGAAGTCGAGTGCTTGGCAGAGAGTCACCAGCACCTCTCCAAAGAGTCTATGGCAGGAAACAAGCCAGCAAATGCAGTGCTACACAAAGGTGAATTATCCTGTATTCAACTGCTATTCTCTCTTGTCTGCTTATCCAGGGGGTGGAGCTTCATTATGTGTCTCGGATGCTGGTCAGATTTTAATGTTTATTTTCTATGCACATATCTCTGTGGGAGTTGGATTGCAGAGTAATGCAATTAAGCATGAATACTCCCTCTAGTGGCAGAAATTGCAATTCAAAAGATGTAAACCAGATGTTCCTTGGCCTGTGTAAAGTTAATTCCATTTAGGCAGTTTTGAGGCAAACTGGTTTAATTTTTATTGCCAACCAAATTAATTGACAAGCTGCATTTCTTTTACACTTGATTATACAAGACATTATTTAAAACTGCTGTGTGAGGAAAAATTTTCAAATTCGTTGAAAAAAAAACCAAAACATTTTGGGTGAGCTGGTTCTAGAAGCGAAGGAGGAAAATCACGACATCTAAAGTAAAATAAATGGTAAATGTTGCTGCTGGTGCTTTCTGTTGCCTTCCATGGCCTTTTATGTTAATATGTTTGTACAACACTGGAGCACATAGTGCCTTTAGCAAATTTAACAAGAGGTTTAGTTTAATAATGGTCCAGTGTGTATTACTATTGCAAGTTTGTAGTTGGGTGAGAGGTAGTCATTATTGTTATATTGTAAGTACTCCCACATGTATACCTTACTTCTCTGGGTTACCTGTCTCCCTATAGTGCTGAAGCAATTGGAAGAACTACTAAGTGACATGAAGGCAGACGTCACTCGTCTCCCATCCACAATTGCTCGTATCCCTCCTGTGGCAGTGCGACTACAAATGTCAGAGCGAAACATTCTGAGCCGGCTGGCAAGCCGAGGTGGAGAACCCCAACCCCAGCAGGTGAGAGATGGTGATTGACTTTTCACTTGCCTTTCCAACTCCTTTTGAAGCATGAAATGATTTTGCTTGCGTTTGCCTTTGTCTTGTTTTCATTGTTTGGATTCCTTGCCTCTTTTCAGCAGATAACTCAGCAATAACAAAAAAATCCCCTCCTCTGGTCAGGAGGTTGGAGAATCTTGCCCACCTCAAACATTCCCAACTATAGAAGCAGAAACCTGGTTTATGGGCACTGGACATGCCACCAAATTATCCTGGGAAAAGACTCAGCGGAGCTGAATACCTACCCTAGGACCATAAGAGAGGGTTCCCTGTCCCACCGGAATTCTGGAAATGTGAGATGTCACTGTGACTGCACAAGCCTGAAGGCAGATCAAATGGTGCTGCTGCTTCATTATTGGGGTACACCCCTCCTTTGGGGAATCAGGTTCACATCATACACCCCGAAGGCCAGAAGAAACTCCCTGTGCGTAGGAGCAAGTTGCTTCTTGAATTCAGAAGGAAAATACTTTGTTTTTGTTTGTCTTTAATTTTATTTGCTCCAGGTCCCCCACACTGCTCTGGGGCCCAGAGGTGTCACCCAGACGGACAGGCACCCTACCTCCATTCTTTTTAATACAGAACGCTTTGTCGTATAATAAAACAAAAAATACTATTCTGAAAGAGACTGTGCTGTGTATGGTGATTGGTGCAGTACAGCCAGTTGTGCAGCACTTAAAGGTCTGTGTGTCAGCGGGAGGGACAGTTTTACAATTGTGAGATGGAAATTGGGAATTTAAACAAGTAATGCAATCACTTCTGATGTTTGAAGGGGCGGGGCTTGGGTGCTTTTTCAAGATGGGTAAGCTTTGACGGTAAGTTATTTATTATTAGCAGTTGTTGCTGAATATGCAAGCTGCTTTTTTTTTGTGTGTGTATGTTTTGGCCCTTCTCTGTGCTTATTGAGGCTACAATTTGCAAGTGACTAAACTTAAAGGTTCTAGAACATTAAAAATAATTGGGTAAACTTGCACATTCCTAAATACTCCAAGGTGCTACAGCTGGAAAATATCCCCCAACGCACCTAGTTCTTGCTGGCAGTCAACAATGATTAAATATTAGCTTTTATTGGTGCCATTTATTACATTGTTAGCAAGAGACCATCGTTAAAGGAGACCTAAAGTCAAAAAATAAAAAGACTTAAAATACCTTATACTGAGCCAATTGATTACAGTCACAGCATGAGCTGTGCTATAATTAGCTAGCTCCCGATGCTTCTTCACAGCGCACAGCTCCTGCCAGTTGTTTCACTAGCTACAAACATCATCATCCCCTCAATGCGGGGAGTGTTCTAATTGGCACCTGCAATGAATGTGATGATGTTTAACCCAATTTTCACCCGAGGTGTAACATGGTAGGAGGAGCATGGCTCTGGCTTCTCAGTGAGCCAGTGCTGTGAAGAAGCATTGGGAGCCAGCTAATTGCAGCACAGCTCATGCTGTGACTGTAATCAATCGGCTCAGTATAACGTAAGTATTTTAACAGTCTTATTTTTTTGGCTCTAGTTCTCCTTTAAGGATGTATCTGTGTATAGCAGCTCCCTAGTCCACACAGACTAACATTCCTTGATAGCCTGTGGTTGTGCTGCTGTGTAGCAGTCTGGCAGCAGAAATACAATACTTTAGATTGGTTATTTAATATCAAACATACAAATTTTATTGGCAGTCTTCCACCAGCCAAAGAGACTGTGCATAAACCCCTTCCAACATATGCAACTGCTCATTTTCTCCCTTTAAAATGGATTTGTCAGGTCCACTTAACAGTTGTTGGTTTTGTTTTTTTTTTGTTTTTTTTTATGGAAGCAGGGAGTTGTCTCCAGCTAAGACTATAGTAAAAGAATCAAACTCCCTGCCAGACTTAAATCTCAAGTCTGATCAGACAGGACAAAATGATTGATATTGTAGTTTATCCAATCAGATCCCTGCTAGATTCAGATTTAAGGAATCTGATTGCAGAAACTTTAATTTAATGTCAATCATCCTTTTGGCCCACCCAATCAGACTTGAGATTCAGGTTGGGCATTGAAACGGGGAGTTTGCTTATTTATTACAGTCTTTGCTGAATGCTTTTAGCATTCAACTAAGACAACTCCCTGCTTCTTTAAAAAGAAAAAAGGTGTTAAGGGGACCTGACAAGTCCACTTTAAAATACAGTAATTCCATGGCAGCCAGGCGCCTTTATAAATACTGTCATTGAAACTCCATTAAAGGCAAGCCTTGACAAGCTAGTTTTGGTTCATGTTGCGGTTTAAAGCTTGCTAATAGAATTTGTGGATCCTCTCTTCCATTGATCCTAAATTTACTGTTGGCAGCTGAAATCCCCCATGTTACTCCAGCATGTACTGAATTGTTTAATATTAATGGCACTTCTGTACATACATGATCGTTTGTTTTCCTCACACAGGCCTAAGGATGAACAACTCTCCTTCCAATTCCCTGTGATTTTATTACTAGTCCTTGGTTTTCATGCACCAATGTAAAATTAATTTTAAAAAAAATGTGACAAAGTATTAACACTCCACATTGCCTTAAAGATACATAAAGCTTGGGAAGTGTATTTGTTTTCATGTGCATTGCACAGGGAAGTTTCATGTGTGTTCATTCTAGGCTGTAAGCAAAATTATATTGCATTCCTTATATGAGAAAAGCCAATCTGGAAATGGGCCACGTATCCTCAACCTAGTCTTGTATGAATATTATCACATGACTGAAAGCAGGGATCTGGAATGAGGGCTGTATATGCATAATGTGCAAAGGTAAAATAAATTCTAAGAAAGGGGGGGTTAATGTGCCTTTAATTGCACTTGTAGCAAGACAGCAGCTTATACACCATAATAACTGAACTTATACATATTTATAGACAATGTATAATATTATTGAAGATACACTTATAATAAAATGCCAAAAAGAAACGGTGAACATTATTTCATATGTCTAGTAGCCATTTTTCTTGAGTATCATTCTTAAGGGTAAACTGAAACTATGTCCCCTTTAGTAGTGTCTTTAGGGTTGTAGCTGGCTTGGTCATTGGCATTGCACAAAGCTTATGTTTGTTATTTACAGACTGTATTTAGGTAATTATCTATTGCCTAGTTATGTTCTCATACAGTGTCTTCCTTAGATGCTGTACAGAGTACATGGACCTTTAAATATTTTTTAGGGTAAATTATTTATACCTTAATGCATTGATTAACAGACACTAGCAATAATGAAGTTCAGTATTTGGTCTGGTGTAATTGTACAAGTTCCCTGTTGATTGCTGTTTTATAATGAAACTTCTTACCCATCCCTTAAGTAATCATCCTGAGGGTTAGGGCAGCTTATAATATCTACATACCAGTTCTTTACCCCTAACTAGCTGTGTCTTCTTTTTCCATACACTTCAATTTTTTTAAGGTTAAATTGATATAAGTTAATAAAATAATAACATGCAACCCACTGCATATGCTGAAAGGACAGTGGTGTGATGTAGATGGGTTATGTTTTGTTGATTTGAGCTCCCTATACAGGAAACCCTTACTGGCCCAACTATAGAGTTTCTCATTGGTATGTATAATTTTATTTATAGAGTGCCGCCAATTTACACAGTGCTGTACAATTCAGTAATACAAATACAATAGACACATGGGAAAAGCGCATAAAACAATACAAGTAAAATATCACAAAGAATACATCACTTTAAGTGTTATGTTGAGGTTGACACGAGGTTGGAGGTCCCTGTCTCTTACAGCTTACAATCTAAGAATTGATTCAAAGAATTTAAATTTCCAGCCTAATTCTGTCTCATCTTGCAATGTACAGATAGCTGACAAGTGCAGGGGTAAATTATACCTAAATAGCAAACAATAAATAACATTCTCAAGTGTACTAAAGATAGCATGGTAAAATTCCTTCTTTCTTTTGGCCCACCACCTCACTCCTCTAGGAAGTACATATGCCCCTTTTAGTGAAGGTTTTCCTGTATTCTATATAAAAACTATATCCAAAGCATGTTGCAGAAAGTCCCCCAAATCTGAATTTTAGAAAAATGCCATCCCATGCACTTCTTCAGATGATCTGGTCATGCCTATAGACAACATTTTGGAGAAGCTATCCTCTTCACTGCTACTACGGAAAGGAAGGATTCCCATAAGAACAAAAGCCATAAAATTCTTCTCTAGTCAGAAGCCTCCTGTGAGGAGGAAGACCTGGCAGAATCCACAGTGAAGATTTCTTTCTGAACAATGGGACAATCCAAAGTATAAATTTTAGCTCACCGGGAAATGTGTTTGGCTATATAACACTTGCCTAAATAGTCTCCTAACATTTCTTGTATTGCCCTCAACAGTAATTAATCCAATATTCTGTACCTAAATCTACTACCCTCCCTTTCCTTGGTGGATCTACCTTCAAGACCCTGATCTTGCATTTCCACAGAAATCAAAACACAGAGCTTTCCTTGCCATTATTTCAAAGCTCCTACCTAGATTCAGCTGCATCTGCGAGACCGGATGGGGCAAGGCTACAACAAGGATTTGGCAAAAAGAAAACTAAGGATTCCGTGATGTCAAGATTCACATTGCATAGCCATGTTTATTCAGCTATTACATGTTTTGGGCTGGCAGCTCTTTCTCAAGTTTAATTTCATCACTGAATCTTCAATATTCTTTTTGTTGATTTACCATTTTGCGTGTGGAACAGGACACATGGATTCCAGAGGTGACCATTCCTTATAGTTGATTACAAGGGTTTGATTGTAGCGTGTAATTTGATTGCTGATGCCAGGTAATTACGACGAGAACTTAGAGCATTTGTAACAGGGCTACTTATTAAAGTGCAATTTTGAGTCTTGTGTTTCTTTGTAGTTGGTGGTACTCAATCCCAATATGAAGTCCCTCCCATCTGCTGAGCTCTAGATGTAGTACTAGAGTACATGCATCGCTTATTCCTTCCTCTCCACCAATGACTGGAATGCATGCACAGGACAGGATCCAGAGTTAGTGGTTGAAAACAAAGTGACTTATTCACCAGTATAGTTACTCTGAGGGAGAACACATGAAGAAAATATTTACTCTTAAATTAATATCTGGACACTTTAAGTCTGCAATACCCTTCCATGACCCTTGGTTGGGTGAGCCTGTTCTGTAGTTCCATATTTTTAATTCTTCGTATATTAGTGACCAATACTATACTTGATATTCTAGGTGTGGCTAGTATTGTCTCTTTTACACTGACCACCTGTACTCTTGTACTCAGCTTCTTGCTGAAGTCACTAACCTAGGATCTATTCCCACTTCTACTTTTATCTAGCACCTTCCATTCTACCTTCAAGGATGCACAGGTCATACATAACCTTGATCCTTTCCTCCTGTTCAATTTTGCTTCCCTGTTTGCAATATTTTTTTTTACCTTTTCTCATGGTCTTGTGGTTTTCTATACTGCTCTCACTTCATTTCTCTGCTTATCTTGCATTCTCTAAGCTTTTACTAAACAGCTGCTGTATATTTTTTTTTCCTCTTATCTGTCTGGTTCTCTCTCTGGGGGTTATTCACTAAAGTCTAAATTGTTGCATATAGGTGCGAATTCGCCAGATAAAGACAGTCGCAAAAGGCTGCTACTGTCAAAGTTGCGTCTTTACAATGATAATATTGTCGCAGTCGCTTTTTTCTTATGGGAAAATTGTCTCAATCTTAACTTTAAAAAACTGTGGCGACTTTACAATGGGGAAATTGTTGCGGATTTGCTATGGGAATCCGCTGTTTCAGAATTCGACAGTCGAATTTGCACCTTAGTGAATAACCCCCTTTGTGTCTTGATCAAATACAATTATGTCATTTGTAGGTGTACTTTAAGGTTTTTGTTTGACTTTTCTGCCTATACCTGTTTTACTTCATTTGGTTTTTTTACACCACTTCACTTTCATGCAGATAACATTATGTACCTTTCCAAAACAACCATCAATCCACAAATTAAACCTTACATTGACTGCTTGGTCTCTATCTCCTCTTTGCTGTCTTAAAAGCATCTTCTCCAAAACTGAATTTGTTGTCTTCCTCTCTAGTCCTAACAAAGTGCCTAAATGAATAGTTATCAGTGGCTCCAGAATCATTTCAGTGGTTTTCCCTCGTTTCTTAAATGTTACCTTTGATTCCTCTGTCTCCCTCTCATCACACATAAAGTCAGCAGTTATAACTAATTTCTATGTAATACAAAAGCTGTCCCTTTCTAACCTCTACTGCTGCCGAAAATTCTTGGATGATATGCAAGAGGGTTTATTTTGCAGCAGGGGTTAACCAAATGCAAGATGGCTTTAGAGAAACTGGAGCTATTGCCAAATTCATGGGGTGACACAATTTAATGTATAATCATGTAAATTGATCATGAAGGAATTCAAATTTTAAATACAAAATAGAGGCTGAGTGGCAGATTATGGGAAGCAACATCTGAGTTAAGGGATTTAATAGTTATTGTTTCAGATGACTTGAAAGTGAGCAAGCTGTGTAGTAAAGCATTATGGAAAGTTAGAAAAATATTAGTGTTATAAAAGAAATTAGCAGAAATGAAGTGTTCTTGCCCCTCTATGGGGCAGTGGAAAGGAACTGCCTTGAATATTGCATTATTTTTGAGGGCCCTATCTACACAAAGACATTCATAAATCAAAAAATGTTCAGAGGAGAGCAGCAGAATGGTGAAAGCTCTTGACAATAAATCCAGTGCCTGCGTTATGGGGGGAGAGTGTGCAATTGCCAGGGGTGTCGAACTTCAAGGAGTACCCCCATCCAGTGCTGGACTGGTCCTGTCCCCATAGAATCACAGCCACAGACCACCCCATTCACTCACTGTAAGCACTTCTCAATCACCATCACTCAACTTCCGGTTTCTCGCCACGTGTGTCTTCACATGCCTTCGTCATCACTACGCGCCGAACCGGAAGCTCTCTTGAGGAACACGTGAAAGCGAAGAGTTTGGAGGCTGCACCAAGAGGTAGAGATCAATGATTTCTTTGGGTTCGCAGTCACCCTGGTTTGGGCAACCTGTAGTGTCAGCCGGATTAGTAAACACAGGGGGGACTAGAGTTGATATCAGGGGTCTGTGATAGTAACTAAGGGTAACTACTGACAGTGAGACAAGATCCTACCCATGGGGCTGGGATACAGTAGTTTAGTTAGAGACGACTTCAGTGTGTTATTGATAGAGATCAGTCTGCGCGCGTGTGTGTGTGTGTGTGTGTGTAAGCTGAACAGGCCGCTGTGCTTATTAGTTTCAGTTAATATGTATGCATGGATGATGTATGGCTGCATGCGTACCCAGAGTGAGCACTAATCTTCCCCTACCGGTTTGGGGGTTTTATGCTTGTGGGTTGATGTGGCAGCCAGGCGTAGGACTCAGGGAATTGCAGTGTACATTTTTGATTAATTGACTTGCAATGGTAAATCAGCACTTTATGTGACATATACAGTGTACAGAGTTGTGCTAAAATTTTACCAGGCTTACATTGGATGCAGTTCAGCCCCATGTAATGAGTGATCTAGTTTTGTTTTTTAAACTGTTTAGACAAAAAAGGCCTGGTTTAGAAGCACACAATAACACAGTAATAACAATGAAACTGGATGTTATGACTTATTTTCCTTAGCATCCATAATGTGACTGTCTTCTAGCAAAAAGAATAGTGTACTTCCATTCACTATTTGCATTATATGTTAAAGGGGAAGTTTGTCTTTATAGAAACCCAAATTAAAATTTTTAAATGTACATTAATTAAATATGTACAGTTTTGCCAGAAAAATGCAGTGCATTTTGTAGGTTCACTGCTACGCTACTTCATTTGCCCTTTTTTTCCTCTGTAGCCATCAGTCACCTTGCACCATCCTGTGCACTGAGCGCATATCAACTAGAAAATGTCAGATCTCCCTGATGAGACTCTGTCCTAATTGGTTTGTTCGTGTGTGGATCACTTTAGTGTGGTGAGACAGGAGTGCCTAGGATGGATGGTGCTCAGAAGTTACTTTATATACACATATTTATATTGTGTTTATATACTCCAAAATAGTACTTTTTTGTTGAATTATTGTTGTTATTAATTGCTTTGTTCATTTTTATTCTTTGGTGCTTTCAGATATATATGTTACCTGATGTGTAAACATACCCATCCTGATGATGTAACTGATACTTTATTAAATGTTTATGAAATACCCTTGAAAGATTATTTTAATTAAATATTCTTTCTAGAAATCATTCTGAAATTTTGGAAGCTCATATTTTCAAAATGATTGTATTAAGTATAGAGGGAATAAAATGCTGTCTTATTTGCTTCAATACTTACTGCTTGTGTTACAGTTTTCATCTGCAGCCTATTTTAAATGCAAATATTATTGCTGCCAAGAAATTCAGTTGTATATCCTGATGACGATAACATGCTATGGTGGTGATGGTACTTTACAGGTGGTAAATAGAATCCTTTCTAAGAAAGATTGCAAAAGCCATGAGTAAATGTCTTACAAATATGACATTTGTTCTTTTATGGTTTGTAAACCATAATACAAGCAGAGGCGGAACTATAGGGGTTCCAGCTACTGACAGGGCCCCAATAGGACCACTGTTATTTTGAATATGGATAATTATGAGAGGGTTTAGTGCACTTTTAAGATTCCTGATTCTCCTAGAATTTCAAAGGAATCTCTGTTGTTTTTAGGCCATAACTGGAATTACCCAATGTTGGGGGTCATAGACCTCCACCATCATGCAGGGTGTGTTTCCCTAGAGGGTTTGATTTGGGTGCTGCTGGTGGCATAGTGGTTAGCACTGCCTTGCAGCTCTGGATCCTGGGTTCGATTTTATCCTGAGCATTATCTGCATGGACTGTGTATTTTCTCTCTGTACTTTTGGGTTTCCTCCGACAATCCAAAAACATTCTAGGTCAGTTGAAGCCCTAGTCTGTGTCTGTCTTGTGACTGGATAGGGAAACTATATTGTAAGATCCATGGGGCAGTAACTGAAATGAATGCTTAAAGTGGATTTGTTAGGGTCTGCTCCGATGCCAGACTTGAATCTCAAGTTGGGTTGGGTGGGGCAAAAGTATGACTGAGATTAAAGTTTCTCCAATCGAATCCCTTAAATCACGATCTAGCAGGGATCTGATTGGAGGGGCTATAATTAACTCCGCCCAACACAACTTGAGATTCAAGTCCCACTGTATGCATCAGTTGCATGAGGCATTCTATTTTTTTCAAGGTGTCCAACTGATGTGCATCTGAACTAGGATGCTCACTAGCAAGCTAAACCCAGTACCTGCCATGTTACTACATAGCATTCTATCACCACAAACTTAACCGCAGATTAAGAGAATAGAGAGTATATTTGCTAATTAGGGTTTATCCTGGATTGAAGAGACATTTTTTTCTCTCTTTTTCGATGATGCAGTGTTCATTACACTTTATGGTTTATTAATACTTGGGGGAGAGTGCAGCGAGCAGCGGGTTCATGTCAGAACATTTACTCACTCATACTTTTATTCTGTTGTAAGAAACACATTTCCTCACTTTCAGTTGCATCATGGGAAGAAAGTTAGACCCCTTGAGAAAGGCTCCCCGTGGTCCTGGCCGTAAAACTAGAAAGCAGAAGGGAGCTGAGCATGAGCTCAAGGGTGTCCTGCAGGATGGTGAGTTTCTCATTAGAAAGTCAATGAAAGAACAATTAAAGTTGACCCTCTTTCTACTTAGACTCTCAGTCTTCATTTCACTCTTCCCAAATCTCCTCCTCATTCTCCCTTTCTCTCCCGCATTCTCCCTTGCTCTCTACTGCATCTTCCCTCATTCTCCCTCCCATTTTCCCTCATTCTCCCTCCCATTTTCCCTCACTCTCCCCTGTTCTCCCTTGCTCTCATTACTACATTATATTTATTTTTCTAACAAAATCCCTTGCATTTTCTTTCTATAAGTTGCCATTTTCCTGCATTCTCTCAGATCCTTAACTAAATGTCTCCCATTCTCTTTATCTCCCCTGTTTAGATGTTGAAGAAAAGCGAATTTCTAGCCGTGGCAGGAAAAGGTGAGTTGTTGTTAGGACTAGACTTAAACCCCAGTATTTTGTGCCTTTATTTCCTTTCAACTTTTTCTACATGTCTTATTTCAGAGCTGCAAAAAGGCGTCGGTTACAGCTTGATATGGAAGAATCTAAAGCCCCGGTGAAACCAAATGGTATAATAAAGGTGCTCCACCCTGCGAACACCTTGTAATTTTTCTATGATGTATTTTTTTGCCTCTGCCAGTTCCATGTTGTGTGTTTGTTCTCCCCATGCTGGGAGAACAGCATGTCTGTCTGTTGTATTTTTACCCAGCTGGTACAACCTTTGTGTCTCTCTCTCTTCTACACTCATGTGCTCTATCTTCTTCTCTTTCCACCCACTGACATTTTCCTCTCTCATTCTATCTCATCTTCCTTCTCAGTTGATGGAAAACCCAAATTAGGAGGAAAGAAGGTCCTTCCTGGGTTCAGTGATGACAATGCAGAATGGCTGAAGCCTGTGAAGAGAGCACGCAAGGACAAAGATGAAGGGAGCGAAGAAGAGGATGATGATGAAGAGAGTGATGAGGAAGGGCAGGGAGAGAAGGAGGATGAGGTGTTAGAAGAGGAGGATGAAGACCTTGAGGAAAATAGTGATGATGAAGAGTCTGTAGAAGAGGGAAGTGGCAATGAGAATGGAGAGCTTGGGGGAGAACTCTCTCTTTCAGATTCTGATGATCTCCAAGATGATTATGGAGCTTCTTCTGGAGATGAGAAGGATGTAAGTCAAGGTGCACAACCATATGTATTCTCCCACTGTGATTCTCATCTGTCCCCATGCTTCTGCCGGTCAACTGACATATTTTTGTTTTGCAGCTTTTACCAATAGAGCGAGCATCTAGCAAGCATAAAAAGAAAAAACAAAGGTAAAAGCTATTGAACTATGTGTCCAAGTCCCCCTTTATGTATTTTATTTTTTTGCTGTTCTGCTGAGTGCAGTCTGGAATTGATGTTGTTTCCCTCTGAGTCTGTAAGGTAACTTTTCTTTTTGCACTCTGGCCTCTTCCATGCAGTGAAAAGGATCTTAAAGAGGATGAGCCTGGCATTCAGCTGAATCTGGATTCTGAAGAACAGTTCCAGCTTCCAACAGAAGAAGATATGGAAAAGGAACGTATCCTTTATATATATTGCAGGGTTGCAAAATCTCAACTTCTCCCATACAATGTGGCTTTTATTCTTGTTACATTTACCTTGTATAATCTGTAGTCGTCTACTGTATTGACCACAGTCAGTCACTTTTAGAATGTCCCTTTCCTTACATTATAACTATTAAGTCTCTGGTGCCCTGGACTTGACCTCAGTACAGGAACGCATTAAGGATATAGTTGGGGTGCTGCAGGATTTTGCACAAAGAGGAGGGCAACGGTCAAGGCAAGAATACCTCACTGTTCTCAGGAAAGACCTGGCTACCTACTACAGTTATGGAGATTATATGCTGCAGACACTCAGTGACCTTTTCCCTGTTTCAGAGGTGAGAATCAGAATGGAGTAAAGGTGGTTTTGTCTTTGAGATGAAAAATTTTGTATCCTTCACCTCCATGTGTGTGAATGAGCTGTGCCAGAGAAACTGTAGCTCTCTCAGGCTAAAGCCATCTTCAGAAATAGCAGTGGGACATTAAATGCTGCTGCAGTAGGTCTGATCTTGCATTGTAATAGATACGTTTTGAGTTAATGATTAAAAAGTTTAAATTTTATCTTCTTTTATCTTCTATTGCTTCCTGTCTTGTCTACGTCCCAGCTTGTTGATTTTCTGGAGGCCTGTGAAGTCCAGCGCCCTGTGACTATTAGAACCAATACCTTGAAGACCCGAAGACGTGACCTTGCACAGGTATGGATCCGGTGTCCATTTACTTTAGCATTCTCTCCCGTAATTCTGTCCATATTCTTTCATTTTTTTTTCCTCTTCCCAAGCTTTGAAGAAACACTTGCCTCATGAGGTTAAAGCGTCTCATACCAGAAGCAAATAGAAAATACAAAATGGTTTTTCTTCTTAATTCCACCTTTCTTCCTCTTATCTTATTTCCCTGAGACATTTAGTTATTTCACTATTCAATGAGAGCATGTCCATTTTATTCCCTTGTAATGCAAAGGGACACCAGCTAAGCTTCATCCTCATCCTAGGGACCCAACTTAAACTACAGTTTTATGTAGGCTGTTGTAGCTGTTTTTTTGTTTTGTTTTGCATTTAGAAATGTTGCAGATTTATACCCTCAACATGGGAGAATGTACATCCTTACATCAGTTCTATAAGTGCTTCCAAGGGACCCTTTAGTTTCAGCGTTAAACGGAGTTGAGGCCTATCCTTGGTGGCAGCATTACTATTTGTTGTTTGTTTTGTCCAATGTAAACCAAAGAAAATACACTTAGACAGATGTTTAATGAACCCCATGTTTTTGATCAGCAACAGCCCACCAGTGCAAATATGTACATGTTCTACTTCCCAACTGTAAGGATTCCTTACCTTGTCGGCCCGATCCCGCGCCGTCCTCCTCGCGGCTTGGGCCGCGCCGCGCCTCTGCCTGCTCGCGGCCGTCGGGTGCGCGCGCTGACGTCATAGGCGTGCGCACCGCGGTCGCGAGTCTCTTGAGGGGGGTGGCGCGGTCAGCTGACAGGCTCTCTAGCTATATAAGAGAGCCTGTCAGCCATACCGGTGCCCGATTATAGAGTTTGCTCTCTGGGTTCTTTTCCTTGCCACCAGTGTTTATTAAAGTACCTTTGTATGCCCATTATTCCTGCTCCCCTGTTCCTGTGCCTTTATTATAGTTCATTGTTCCTGTTCCCCTGCTCCTGTGCCTTTAATATAGTTTATTGCTCCTGTGCCCGTACGTCAGTCTATGGTTTCTGGTTCTCAGTTCCAGTCTCTGTCTCCCAGCTTCAGTCCTATCAGCATTCCCTCTGTCCTATGGTTGTGCAGTCCTAGGGGCCGCGACCTGGGTACCCTTTGCAGTGAAGCCCTAACCTCCTTGCGGGGGCTCTAGGTGAACACCAGGGGTACCTTAGACTCCGCGCCCTGGGTTTGTTCACTGTAGGATTGTTCCTGGGTCTCCTCCGTTATTCGACCACTCTCCCCTCCCCCATCATTACACCAACCTTGCAGTCCCAACACACATTTATTGTCTGTTTACTTTTTTTTCTTCATTAAACAGCTGTGTCCATATGTTACCCTCTTTTTTTTTTTTGTTTAACACCTTAGGCCCTCATTAACCGAGGTGTAAATTTAGATCCCTTGGGCAAGTGGTCAAAAACTGGACTTGTTATTTATGACTCCTCCGTTCCTATTGGTGAGTTTCTGGAAAATTGCATACAGTAAAACTAAATGTGTTTACCACAGGTAGATAAGTATTTTCTCTTTGTCTACCAGGTGCCACACCAGAGTACCTGGCAGGACACTACATGCTGCAGGGGGGTTCTAGTCTTTTACCAGTTATTGCATTAGCTCCACAAGAGAACGAAAGGGTGTTGGATATGTGCTGCGCACCTGGTGGAAAAACCAGCTACATTGGTAAGTGATCATGGGAGCCTGTTACAGAACATTAAGAAGACAATGGTACAGAAATGTGGTGGATTTGCTCTAATGTCAGATGCATTTTTTGGCTTTAGCTCAGCTGATGAAGAATACAGGGGTGATTGTTGCTAATGATATGAACCTGGAACGCCTGCGAAGTGTTGTAGGAAATCTCCATAGACTTGGAGTAACTAACTGTGTGATCAGCAATTATGATGGCCGGCAGATCCCCAAGGTAAGTCTATCACTTTTTGTCTTACTTAAAACTCTAGCTGTAGTATTGGATAATCTTCTTTTTTTTTTTTTTTTTTTATGTAAATTTTTTTAAATAGTGTTTAGTTTTCCAAATCCATCTTTATTATAATAAAACAGACTCTCTTGTTTTCATGTCTCCTGTTTTTATTTCCTTTTAATCCTTTTTTTTATTTTTCCCCTTACAATCCCCAGGTTTTAGGGGGGTTTGACAGAGTGCTTCTCGATGCCCCCTGCAGCGGAACTGGAGTTATCAGTAAAGACCCGGCAGTGAAAACCAACAAGGTAACTTGTAGACAATACACTTTGAACCTATATATTGTTATTATCTCAATAAGGGCATTTCCACCAGGACATACAAACAGCATTCTAAATCATGCACAAGGGGCCAGTAACATGAGAAAAAACATCAAGATATCCAGTGTATTAACAGCAGTTGCTTTCTAGAACTTCATATTAAATTACTGTGTTATCTTGTGTTATCCTGACTCCATGTTGGAGTACTGCAAATTTAATCCTAGCACAAATTATTAATTGACAAAGCCGGTTCAGCTACATCTGTATGTTTTGACAGATCATACAGTGCAGAGAGCCATGTGTAGGTGTCTTTTTTGTATGCAGAGAGGAGTATATGATCACACTGTGTTATATGTATTTATTCAGAGTGTACAAGACATCCAGCGTTGTGCTCACATACAGAAGGAGCTGATCCTCAGTGCTATTGATGCTCTGGATGCTCAGTCATCAACAGGCGGTTTTGTTCTGTATTGTACCTGTTCCATAACTGTAAGTAACACTCGAGGCACCATCTGACTCGGACTGGTAATTGTATGCTGACCAGAGAAAACCTCCTTTTCCTAACCTTGCTGATATCTTCTTTTCCAGTTCCATTTTAATGTTCATCCCTAACACCTGTCTGACTTGAAGCTCTCTTGTTAAACTAGGATATTTCCATGGAGCAGCTTTGTGCTACCATAGGTTTCCTACAAAAATCATCTAATCTCTGTGATTGTGACTAAACTTTTCCTCTTCTTCACTCTCTCCTTCTTTTACTTTGTCATTAGACTTTATTTCTTTCTTTCAATAACACCCATATATCCAGCCTGTCCTCAGTCATAACTACTCCGCCATCTCTTGTATAAATCACTGAATTCTGAATAAAGCTCCTCATTCCACAGCTGCTGAGCCATTTGCTAGAAACCCTCACTGTAAATTTTCATTGTGACTTCTTAGTCTAAATATTAAAATACTGTACTGATCTGAAATGTATTGTCTTGACACATCACTCTATTAACCTTCCATTCACCATAGCAGCGCTTCCATCTTCTCTTTCTTAATCATGGTCTCCACGATTTTAATGGAGAATATCTATCTACAGGTGGAGGAGAACGAATGTGTTGTCGATTATGCTTTGAAGAAAAGGAATGTGAAACTTGTACCAACTGGTCTAGATTTCGGAAAGGAAGGTTTCGTGAGGTGAGACAAATTGATTTGTAACTCATCACCTCTTTCACTGTGAATTGACACTGAGGTTCTGATAACTTCCCTGTTCAGTTTACTAGTGTATGCATGTTGTATTAGATGGGAAGATAGAATATCATAGTCTATTGACTGTCCTGGTGTTCTCTATGCTAATCCACTCAGGAGGATCATTAAATTATTCTGTGTTTGCTATATGATCTATATATTAATCTGTAGATGCTTGACCTTTTTGCTAGCATCTTTGTCATATTTTAAGTCACTGGTCCTGTGTGCATTTGATTCTCTGGGCAGAGTCAATCTGTGGTTCTAGGTAGGGGTGTGCGATGTTGCTGAAAAATGATATTTCGATATTCTCTGTAATTTCATGGATAACTATAATAAACAATATTTTGCATTATTTAAAAATGTGTTAAGTCTAATATTTCAATTTAGTGAAAAAACTGGATTAGCTGTGTTTAGGTTAATTCTTGGTTTGTCTGGTTCTGGCGTTTTCGCTTGGTGCTGTGTGTGTCGGTGGCTGTTAGGC
>WMED01007967.1:0-17259 GCA_019650415.1 Pipa parva | reverse complement strand
CCTCACTTCGAACTATCCTGAATTACCCCCTCTTAGTGTTTTTAGATGATAATGTGGTCTTATTGTAAAGCTATTTACTGCCAAATAGGGTTGCCAAGGGGTCATCTCATTTCTGCATGCATGCAAAACCTGAACAGGCTTAAAGAGAAAAAAAAATGAAGTACTAATTGTCTGAAACCATTATAAACCAAACTTGCAAATATTTTGGCTGCTACATCAAGGATACGACATTCTTTACCGTGCAGTTGTGGGTAATCTACTTCCATCCAAGAAAGTAAAAACAGACATTAGTTGAGCATTGAAACGAAAATAGGTGAAATGGCCACTTCTGTTTATTTGCTTCTAAGGTTCTAACAAAATGCTAGATCAAAAGTTTAATTTTATTCATTCTTTGTTTTGCTTTTCAAGCTTGGTGTGTGTTGCCACACATTGCATAAGGTATCGATAGACCATCGTTAATTTGTTGCACATGTCAACAGAAAGCGTCGTTTAGATAAAAATGAGATCTTATTAGAATACAGAGCATGTACATATATATAAAATCTTTTTTCATACCATGGGACCTTTTAATCAAGAAGCAGAAGTTCCACCAAATGCATAAAAATCTATACACACTTTATTTTTGACTGAAGGGTTTCATTTATTTTTTTCTAATCAGTAGGAATATGACTTTACTCACTTTAGGTGGGTTTCCCATTGAATCATATTTTGAATGATATCATTGCTGTTGCTGTAATAATTTCTTCCTAGTGACTTAGAAATCTGTAAGTCTGCTGGAAGTGCTTGAGGGGAAGCAATTAAATTAGCTAGTTACATTGTTTACATTTTAAGCTTCTGGTATTTGTATTTTAATCAATAGAACTATAGAATTTCAAAAGAAATTATATTGCAGCTGGTTTAGCCAATAGCTGGCTCAGTGATAATGTTATACCGATATTGTTCAGTCATTTAAACTATTTAAACTCCGCGCTGTACCTGTAGTTCTGATTAGTAAGCTGCATCGCTGAGTTGTGATTAGTCGCTAGATTTACCAGTCAGTATTGCTGGGTATTACTGTATATACTCTGTATTGAAAGTTGAAAGGACTTGATTAATTAGGATTGAATTTATAGCCAAACTTATGTATGATCTTGTCTCACAGATCTGTAGTATGCCTGGACAATATTCATTAAAGCAATTTTTACCTGTATGAATTTGTTGAATTTAAGATCAGTG
The DNA here is from genome assembly GCA_019650415.1 of Pipa parva. Taxonomy (NCBI): domain Eukaryota; kingdom Metazoa; phylum Chordata; class Amphibia; order Anura; family Pipidae; genus Pipa; species Pipa parva. The sequence goes on along the minus strand of WMED01007967.1, from coordinate 16,044 downwards.
TAAGAATGGGGTAGTTTAGGTTAACACTTTTCTTTCCTCCCTTTTCTTCTCACAGTTACCCTTTGGTTTTCTAATACACGTTTGCATGTTCCTAGCTCCATTGCCAATTGCTAGAATTGTACAATTGGGTGTTGCCCTTTCAGTGTACCTTTTTTATTCACTTATGTAAGCAACCCATGCACGTTTCAGGAGTTTCTCTGTCAATCAGGGCGCTTGATGAATGGAACCAGATTTTAAATAGAACATTTTGTTAAAAGTTCATTGTCTTGCAGAGTGTTTGTTAGAGTAAATAATAATTTAATAATGTTTCTTCCCTCCTGCAGAACAAAATACTGTGGATAGATGAGAAGAATTTAACAGCACACATAGAAGCAGGAATTACTGGCCATGATCTGGAGAAACGGGTAAAATGAATGATTAGGCTTGTCTGAATTGTCTGTTTCCAGTGCTTATTGCTTTACAGCATGTATCAGTATAGGGAAAACATTCACTATTTCACAACGTTAAGCCTGCCTGTTAAAAGACTCTAAAGTGAAGGTAATGTTACACAGCACCAATATTAAAGGAAAAGCATAAATATCCTTTTCTATGTAGATTAGAAACAATTCAGTTCCTTAATTTAATTAATGTATAAATTAATTCATTTAATTTGACGGCACCACATGAAGGATGATTCCCCAAATGAAGATCAGTGAATATAAATGAAAAGGGAGTGCACAGATAAATCATGGTGGGAAATCCCTGTAGTGTAATACCATTATAGCAAAAGTCCCAACATGCAACACCAAAGTGAACTGATGCTGTGTACAGTGTTGGGGGTAGAATAGTGATTCAGATCTTTCATTTTATTCCATTTCATTCCAGACACATCCATAAACAGCATTGTATTGTTTTGTATGCATTTTTCTTACAATTTCTTATTAAGGCCATGTCCACACTACCATGCCTGGCATCTATTTCTCAATTTTTCTAGTAAAAACATCCAAAGAAATGTTCTGAAAAGAAAGTGCAAAACACGCACACTATGGTGCCTGAATCTGTGATAACACAATATAAAAAGGAAACTCCCAAACGTGCCAAAGTAGTGTGTGTAGATAATAGAAATTCCACCAGACAATTTCAAATGACACAGAATAATAATACAAACTGCTCGCCAGATGCTAGAAATTTCAGAACATTCAAATAATACTCAAAACGATACAGTCCTCCTCCTGGTGTCTCAATGGTATGAGAAAACGCTGATCACACACTTCCTGTTGGTAACCAGTATACTCCCAGCTGTGTCCCACACAGGGAAAAAGGAAGAGACAAAACACTCCAATAGTGTGATATAGTCAGCAACTTTAATCATAAAAGGGTAAAAAATTCTACTCGCATACAAACTCAGGTCATGAGCTGTTTGAATTATAATGGACGGCAACAATCACTTAACACAGATGAGGCTCGGAAAAAAGTTTTTTCAGAATATCTGCTCAATGTGTTGTGTACATGTCATTTCCGGTTATACACAGAAGCGGCTATTTAAGAACTTTAGTATTCCGTGGTATTCATCATTCATGCTACAAAGAGTCTCCTGATGAAGCCGATTTCTGGCGAAATGCGTTGAGAGTAGCCTGGAGGAGGGTACACTACACATTGATCAGATATTCTGAAAGAACTTTTTTCCGAGCCTCATCTGTGTTAAGTGTGTTCTGTGTTTGATACATTAGTTGAGCATGGTCTAGAACAGCGGTGGTGAACTTATGGCGTGTGTACTAGAGTGGGCACACAGAGCCCTTTCTGTGGGCATGCGCACCATTGCCACTGTTGTTATCTCTGATCCCCTCCCAGCAAGCGAGTGCTTCTTCAGTGCAGGCCATGGACCCAACCTGACAGTTCTCAGGTAAGATCTGCGGCCTACACTGAAGGAGCACTTGCTCACCAATAGGATAGTTGCAGCAGAGCTCTTCCCCCGATGCAGGCGCGATGACATCACTCATCAGCTCCTGCACTTTGAGGAAAGGCACTTGTGATTGACATCACTTTTTTCCAAAAAGGTTTGCCATCACTGGTCTAGAATAAGGTAACAGACACAATTGCTGCAAAAATGGATACAAAGAGAATAACACATTGGTATAAATAGACACAATATGGTAAAAATCTACTTTGCATCTATTTTGTACAATACAGCTATTTGATACATTTCACCCATTGTGACTAAGTTGCCTTTTAAAGATAACCTGTATTTTGGCGGTTTTCAGCCTGTGGGTTGCAACCCCTCTGGGGATTGAATGACACTCTCACAGGGGTCGCCGAACGCGATGTAAATCCAGAAGCGAGCGCAAGTCCCTTTATATAGGGGTGCCTGTGTGTGACGTCGCAGCCAAATGTCATCACATGATGTGCGAAATGATGACGTTTATCTGTGGCATCATCACATGACGTGCGATGCGGTGATGTCATCAAGCGCACGCTGGCATCATGATGTCGTTGGTAAAGGTAGGTTGAGAACCGCTGCTGTATTTTGATTCTAAATTAAAGTAGAACTGACTGAGAAGTAGGCATAACAATATCTATATAACCTTTCCTGTTATGCTGTAATTTTTAAAGATGGAAAACATGGTTTAATAAAGTATTTTTGAAGCATAATTTTCTCTATAACCCTCTGATGAAAACTACTATAGAAATCTTATGAATCTTGAAAGGCCTTTGAATGTTACTATACACTGTGTTCCAAATTATTATGCAAAAAGTGTTTAGGAGTGATAAGGTAATAATTTTTTTGTTTGTCAGTTAAACTCATTTATGGTGATGTGTGTCAGGGCTCTTTATATCACTGAAAGCAATTTCAGACACCTGTGCTAATTAGTTTGGCAGGTGTGTCCAATTAAAGGCAAGACTACTTAAGAAGGCTGTCCCACATTATTAAGCAGCCTACATTTTTAGCCAAAATGGGAAAGAAAAAGGATGTGTCGGCTGCTGAGAAGCAACAAATTGTCTAGTGTTTAGGTCAAGGCATGACTACAATCAATACTGCCAAGACTGTTCATCTTGATTATCGCACAATCAAGAAGTATGTAGCTGATTCACAGCACACGTGTGTGTGATGATAAGGGAAAATTGAGGACTCTTTCCAACAGCCAAGTACGTTAGGTTAAAAGAGCAGCTACAAAAATGCCTTGTGATAGCAGCAGACAAGTTTTTGAAGCAGCTGGTGCCTCCAACGTCCCCTGAACAACAAGATGTAGAGAACCTCAGAGATTGAAGCTGAGCGTAAGCCATCCTGTCGACCTCCTCTATCCATTGCACACAAGCAATACATGAAGACTGACTTCAAAACTGTTTTTTTCACCGATGAGTGCCGTGCAACGCTCAATGGTCCAGATGGATGGAGTGGAGGATGGCTGGTTGATGGACACCCCATGCAAACACGGGTATGGCGCCAACAAGGAGAAGGTGCAGTAATGTTTTGGGCTGGAATCATGGGGAGAGAGATTGTCGGCCCCTTTAGGATCCCTGAAGTAGTAAAGATGAACTCCATAATGTATGTGGAGTTTATCAAACAGCACTTCCTGCCATGGTTCAAAAAGAAGAACCATGAATTCCGCAGCAAGATCATTTTCATGCATGATAATGCACTGTCTCATGCTGCAAATAACACATCTGCATCGCTGGCTGCTACGGGGAATAAAATGGGACAAACAGAATACCCTCCCAGAGCTGTTGCTTAGATGTGAATTAAAACATGGGGGCCAAACTTATGGTGTGGCCTCCATGCTCCCCTGACCTCAACCCCATTGAGAACCTCTGGAGCATCATCAAAAGGAGTGTCTATGATGGTGGGAGGCAGTTCACATCTAAGCAACAGCTCTGGGAGGGTATTCTGTCCTCATGCAAAACAATTGAAGCAGAAACAATCCAAAAACGTACAAATTCAATGGACGAGAGAGTTCAGAAGCTCCTTTCAAACAAGGGGGTCCTATGTGCAAATGCAGCATCACCTAGAATAAAGTTTTGACTTGAAAACTGTTTGATTTCAGTTTGTAATAACCTGCTAATGCTTATAATTTGACAAATGACCATTTTTTTGTTCTTAAAAATGAAAAGGTTGAAAACTCTGCTGTGCATAATAATTTAGCACATGCATTGTGAGTGTTTTTTTTTTTAAATATACTGTTATAATAGGCAGTTTGTTCAAAAACCTTTCAATTATACTTGAATAGTTGATGACTGGAAAATTACAATGACTGCAATTCATATAGGTCATTTTGGAAAATATGAGAAAATATTATTTGCGTAATAATTTGGAACACAGTGTAATGTTACCTGGAACTCTATGGCCTCCATAAGGATTGCAGTATTATGACTGTTTGGAATTTGTTCGGCCCTTTTAAAATGTTGATGTGGAGTTATAGAGAGGGAAAAGTGGAAGTTTGCAAAGTGTTTGAGTAATTGTGGCCACATCTACAAATTCACCAGACTGTTGTTGGGTCAGCAAGTTGCAACTTTGCTTTCTTGACTTTTAAATGCTACAGATTGGGAAAATGGTAGCGTACTCTCGCTCAGGTTTAACTGTATTTTTTATCATTTCCAATATTTGTGCTAATTATATTTGAACAGAGCAGTGTTCTGTTTTGTAAAGGGAAAACCTCTGTTTTAATTGGCAATCATATTAACATGTAACTGCTCAACTTAAGTATTTCCAGAAGGGCGTTTTCTTTTTCCTTCAGAACTAAAAACAGTCTCCCAAGACTTGTATTCCAAGAATGTAGTAGCATTTTATTATTTCCTTTCTAGGTATTAATGATGGGTTTAAAAATGAAACTCCTCCCTAAAGGGTTCATACACCCCCAAAATATTGTATGTAACTTGCAATAAAACACACACACGTGATATTATTATTACTGTACAGGGATCTATATAAATAAACATGCCTATTAGATATTGTATAGTGCTATAAAAGTTTGACTCCTGTACATGTACAATTAGTATGGCTTTACTGATTATGTGACTTTTATAGTTTTAAACAAAAATGATCACGCTCGCAGATTTTTTCTTTTATTATAATACATGCAATTTTTGCACAAATATAATCAGGATTGATTCAAATATAGGGGATATTTATTATGATGTAATAATGCTAACAATTATTTTCACCGTGGTTCTTTGGTATTATCACCCTTATCTAGCATCACTCCACATGAAAAAATCAGATTTGTGCAAGTGAATAGATTTAAATAACCATTCATTGTAATTCCACTGGACTAAAGGCATATGTAAACTGATTCATGCTTCATAAACAGATATTCTCTTTTTTTATAGGATACTGTAGTTGTAAATATCAACTGCTCCATGCAATTGTGTTTTAAATATTCTTCATTTGCAGCACCTGGTATAGTGTAGTGTGCGGCTCTCATACAGATCAGATGCTGAGCAGTTTTGTGCTCTCTGCTTTAATTGTTTGGCTGTAGGCCTTACCTGAACCAATCAATAAGAGATTGTGTATGTGTGTCTGGTGTTAACTGTTCACATACAAGTACACTGATACTGTAAAGTGTACCTGTCATCGCAAAACACTAATACTAATTTAGCTTGTACTAATGAAATAAATGTTTTGTAAATATACATGTATTAAAAAAATGTACCTTTAAACAGAGTTTCTCTGTCATCTTCCCTGTCAGCCTGTCATTTCTTTCCTGGGTCGGGTGGGCAAGGCTAAATGATTGACATTATAGCACCTCAATCTGATTCCTGCTAGATCATGATTTAAGGAATCTGATTGGAGGAGCTATAATGTCAAACACTATTTAGCCCCACCCACCCAAAACTTGGAAAAGAAAAGGCAGGCTGAGAGGGAAGATGACAGAGAGAAACGCTGTTTAAAGGTACATTTTTTCTTAAATATACACACACACATATTTTTTTTTTTTTTTTTTTTTTACGAAAATGTTTATTTCACTAGTACATCCTAAATTACTATTAATTTTGAGATGACAGGGGCACTTTGAAGTAAGGAGAGTTATATGAATTATCCCTTAATATTTTCAGCTATTATTTGCTATAATGCATTTTTATTCTGTAACTTGTGAATATTATATGATTCCAGTCATTTCCATACCTTCATTTACAAATATCATTAATTAGCAGCAGTGTGAATGAATTTATCCAGCACTGACATTTGTTCCATTCACATGTCTGCAAGACATACAACTAGAACCCAGATTCCTGGTCAACCAAATCTGACCAGCTATTGTTTGATTACCCAGTGTATGATGACTGAATGTGGCCAATTGAAGCAAGACTACATAGCTCTGCACATGAATCTGTGTGGCAGCATAGTTTCTCTGCAGTTTAAGGGTATCTGTTCCAGCTCAGGTGCTGTACAGATGGCAAAGCCAAGCTAATATAGAAAAATGAGGAACAAGTGACTATTTAATGTACAGGAATGCATGATCTGAATTATTAATGGCTTATGCTGTTGTATACAGGAACCCCAACCAGATGGCTGCACGTTAAAACACATCACTCCTTTAGAGGATTAAGTGCAGGCAATTTGCTCCAATTTTTCTAAAGGCCTGCTGCATATCACTTTAGAGCGAAAGGAATGAAAGATTAAGAGGTTTATTTATGGAGAGATTTAGATGAAACTAGCAGTATTTTTAGTTCTAATCTGATTCCCATATGTTTGATGAGTGCGCTTTTATAGACGTTTGTAATAATGCTGTATTTAAAAGTGGAATTTTGATTTAGAACTGGTAAATCTGCGGAATGACCAGTGCTATTTTTAAGTTTAATCATGCTAAATACATTTTGTGTTCAGGTATGTGTGTATATGTCTGTATATATATGTATATATATATGTATATATATATATATATATGTATGTGTGTGTGTGTATATATATATATATATATATATATATATATATATATATATATATATATATATATACACACACACACAGTATATATATATATTTATAATGATAGAGCCAGGGGTATTGTCATTAGAAGTGTTTCTTGGGACAAGCATTATGAAGAAAAATACTGTAGCATGTTATTATGTACAAAGTGATCTAAAAACCTAAAGAAGCGCAAACAGAACAAATAGACACTAATAGTGCCTTATCAAAGCAATGTTATCTTGAAAAGTGAAGAGCCAAACGTACACTGCTAATTATAAGTTTATAAAGGTGTCCTGTGATAATGTGTGTATTATGTGTGCACTTGTTTGTCTCCACATGTAGAGGCTATAAGTGTTAAATCTCAAGCACCTTAATTTGTGTCACAAAGCACCGGTTATCAATATACCACAGAATAACACTGGTAGCTTTGAGCACATATTTGCTTTTATTCCATTATATACTGTTTTATTTTTAAACGATAACACACTAGGGAAAATCCCTGTGTTTCCTTTTTATTTTTTCACCAGCGCATCCACACATCTGCTCCTAAGCAGAATCTTCTACCAATATTTGCTTCTAGATACTGCTGTATATGCATATGATTATTCATTGTGCAGGGACCAAATTAATAATCTATGCTGCTAAAGATCCCTTTCTGGTTGACAGACTCTCTGATGAGGGATTCTGGAAAATGTGATTTAATGATGACTACATCTGCATGTGCAAAGTATGTGTTCATCTGCAGATTGCATACGACTGGGCCCAGTAAATGACCTGATTACTCTTGTTGTCTTTGTGTGCCAAAACATTTTAACTGGCTAAACTCCAGGTTTTCTTTTGTGCGGTGCAAAACCATATGGCTACATCTTATTCTTTCAAACATGTGATGTTAAGTGTTTTTATGACTTTGAGCAATAATCAGTAATTTACTTTCTAATTTTCAGCTTGGAGAAAGTGGATACTGTACCGGTCATGAGCCAGATTCTATGGAATTTAGCACATTGGGTGGCTGGGTTGCCACAAGAGCTTCGGGTATGAAAAAGAACATCTACGGAAACATTGAAGATCTGGTAATTCCATTCTATACTTACTTTTTTTTTTTTTAACACAAGTTGTTGCTCCTGACCATTGTTATTTGGATATCTGCTGCATTGGGGCCATTCAGGAAGTGCAAGAAACTGAAAGCAACTATATTTACAACTGCTTGTGATTTTAATGGGTGACAATTAAACATGATTTTATTTTCAGTCTATGTGACTGCCAGGTGTTCCCCCACCTGAGAGAATGTTAGTCAAAACATGCAATTGTCCAAATGAATGCTTAATCTATCTACACTTCCAAAAGTTTTACATCTATTTAAAAAACTGTCGTTGTGTGGACATCCACAAAACATGTACCAAACCTTTATCTTTATATGACAATATTGTTTCTTTAAAGTCACACTCCAGCCAAAATTGAAAAAAAAAACAAATTTGTTAATTTATGCTTATTACTAACTTTTAGTAAATACTTTTTTTTTTAAATTTTGGCCAAAAATTTACTTTCTTAACTGTAAAGAAGTGTTGTCTAGCACTTCTGTGTTGTAGACTCCATCTTCATTCTCTGCTTGTGCGGGAATTCACTGTCCAGCGAGGCTGGAGAGGGCTGCGCTTCTCAGATGGTATCTGCAGACTCAGGACGCCATAAGAGTTGCTGGCAGAAAATGAAGATGGAGTCTACAACACGGAAGTGCTGGACAGCACTTCTTTACAGGTAAGAAAGTGAACTTTTCAACCAAAATTGAAAAAAAAAATGTATTTACAAAAAGTTAGTAATTAGCATAAATCAGAAAAAAATTGTTTTTTTTCAGTTTTGGCCAGAGTGTTCCTTTAAAGGCTACCAGACTATCTCCTGCTGCCTCCTACTTCTTCTTTCAGTTGATCTTCTTTTTAAAAGTTCCAGCATTGTGATCCTAAGCACTTCTGTCTTCCATCTTCCTTTCTACTATAAGAAAGTGCAGAACCAGTACTGAGACCCTAATACCACTTCTGCGCTTGCTTGCATCAGTGATGAATAAATAGAGGTGTGCTTGCAAAGGGATTGTGATACTGGAAACTGCAGAAAGGAGATTGGCTCAAAGAAGAAGCAGTAGGCAGTGGGGGGACAAAAGACCTGCAGTGGTAAATTTAATTTTACAACCTAAGTTGCCTCCCCACTAGAGTAAGGAACACTTTAGTTCTTCTTTAAAATGCAGATCGTTTTATATTAAATTCTTCCTATATAAATCCCTATATGACAGCCCAAACTCTCATTAAATTGGCTACCATTACCTTCAAATTTCACTTTAAACTACTGGTCCATATGCAAATCCCTTATTAACACTGCCCCCCCCCCCCCCCCCCCCCCCCCCCCCCCCACATCATTTCCCAAGTATCCTTTAACATAATGAACATGAACCCTATTCTAGGTGGGTAACTGTTAGAATGAAGAGCAGAGGGAAAAGTGTAAGGGAGGCTTGTGCTGCTCTGGCACATCCCAAGAAGTTTGCAAAGTTGGCAGATTAGGGGAATGTCAGTTCAAGGGTGGCACTGCTACGGCAAGGTGCTTCCTCTGAAAGCCAGGGGCGTGCTTGCTTCTAGTAAGGAAGGGCACAGGAGCTCAAGGAAGGCAAAACAGGTGCTGCTGGTGGGGGATTCAATTATTATGGGAACAGGTAGGGCAATGTGTCACAAAGACCGGTGATCATCAGACAATGTGTTGCCTTTTTGGCACTCGAATTTGACTCATTGTGTATCTGGTTGACAGATTATTGGGAAGGGCTGTCAAGGACCCAGTAGTCATGGTATACAAAGGCACAAATGTCAAAGTTAGAGGGTTTAGAGGTTAGGTGTAAGGTCCTTAAAAATGATTTTAGGGAATTAGGCTGTAAGCTTAGAAGAAGGAGCTCAAATGTGGTATTTTTGGAAATATTAACTGTATCACAGGCCACACCAGAGAGGTAACAGGTGATTAGGGAGATAAACAGTGTAGATAGGGAACAGCGATTAATTAAAGAAACTGGGGATGGAATGGAGGGAGGGGTTAGAATAGTTTATGAATGAAAGTTAAAATGAAAAATAAGGAAAAGCTGCTAAATAGTATGATGACAAATTCTAGAAGCCTAACAAATAAAATGGCTGAACTAGAATTAATAATATTCAACAAATTATAATATTGTAGAAATAACAGAAACATGGCTTAATGATAGCTATGATTATCAGTATCACTAGCAGTAAATCTAGAGGGATACACACTGTTCAGAAGGAACCATAAATACTGGAAAGAAGGGGGAGTTTGCCTTTATGTGGTCTTGCCTAAAGCCCATATTAAGGGAAGATATATATTTGAGAGCAATGAAAATGTGGAAGCTTTATGGGTAGAATTACATGGAGGGGAAAAACAGTAACAAAATACTAATGGGAATTTAGCATAAGCCAAGAAATATAACTGAATCCATCGAAGATTTACTATTAGGAAGAGTAAATGAGGCAGCAACACAAAGTGAGGTAGTAATAGCGTGTGGGAGTTCAACTACCCAGATATAAATTGGGAAACTGAAACCTGTAGGTCTCATAAAGGAAACAGGATTTTTGTCAGTAGCTAAAGATAATTATCTTTCTCAACTGGTGCAGGAACCAACAAAAGGGATGATGGAGCTCCACTAGACTTAATATTATCTAATAGACCTGACAGAATAACAAAGGTGCAAGTGGTGGTGGTATTGGTGGGAGGGGGGTGGGGGGGGCGGTCATCTAGGTAATAGTGACCATAATATCATATATTTCCAGTTAATTAAATCAGCTTAGAGATGCTCTTACTATAATTGACTGGGACAATGTTCTCAATAATAACAGCAGAGGCGCTAAAAGGGGGAAATTTACTAAACTCGAAAGGCCTATTTTGCCTTTTCGATTTTATACCTTGTAAATATCATTTGATATTTTTCTATCGAAAAGTAGCCATATTTTACATTCATACTTTGGCTACTTTTCCATTGAAAAATGTGATAGAAAAGTTTCGATTGGTAAAAAATTGAAAAATATCGAATGATATTTACAGGGTATAAACTTGAAAGGGCGAAATTGAGTTTAGTAAATTTTGCCCTAAAGGCGATATTTATTTAAAAATCTTGACAAGTCGTGGGGGTAAGAAATGCCATAAAGAAAGCGTTTACAGTGGTAAAACAGGAAGGTAGAATAACGTACAGTAACAGAGTTTAAAGTGCACCTGTCACCTCAAAGCTCTAATACTAATTTAGGTTCTACTAATGAAATAAATGTTTTTGTGAATATAGATGTATTTAAAAAAAATGTATCTTTATACTGCATTTCTCTCCATCATCTTCCTTGTCTGCCAGACTTTTCTTTCTGGAGTCGGGTTGGGTGAGGCTAAATAATGGTTGACATTGTAGCTCCTCCAATCAGATCCCTGCTAGATCATAATTTAAGGGATCTGACTGGAGGAGCTATAGTATCAATCATCATTTAGCCCTGCCCAACCTGACTCTGGAAAGAAAAGGCAGGCTGACAAGGAAGATGACGGAGAGAAACATGCACATTGATTTTTTCACCGCTCAGAATTCACCTAATGCTGGGCGGGGAAATCATCAGTGCGCATGTCTAGAGTAGGCATGATGATGTTGACACCACTCTGGACCACCAATGCCGGCCAGGCGGGGAAGCCTGAGCGCAGCTTCATAGCTGACACGAACGCTATGAAACTGCCTCCTTTCTTCAAGTTAAGCTACTCCAGTATACATGAACATGACTACATGCCAGCAAGTGCCAGGTGTATTTTATAATATATGAATTTCTTTTCTGACTTTAGTTCCCCTTTATTGCTTTCTGTATGTTTTTATCTTAACTGATACCAGCCATGCTGTTAAACAGACCTTATCCAGTCCCAGTGTTTTCTATGGTGCTTTAGATAATATACATATTTCAGTAAGTGTGCCTGAAAACCTTATTTTTAAAGGTAAATGTCATGCTTTATAGACACAATGTAGAATTTTTGGGAAGTACAGATTGAATATATAGTAACTATAAATGCAATGAATCAATTGGCAAGTGCTTCTTAGCACCCTTTCAGTATAACCACCTGTCATCAATCAATCCTTTGCCTCCCACCTTGTACTGTCCCATTTGTACAATATAACTTTTCATTAGGGTTGTGTATGCTTATACTGGGATATGTACTGCAATTAACCTTTTACACCCTGTGTTTTACAGAGGGAAAATCAACATTTTCTTTGGAAATGTTCTCTTTTTCTTTTCTTCAGCAGACCAAATGTATCTAGAGTTAACAACATTCACAATGAGTATGTAACTGAAAGACTGATTTTTACTTAAATATAAAATTTGCTTCTGCTTCATTTAGGCAGTTTTCCTATTGGAATTTGGAGAAGACAAATGCCATGCTGTAGATCCAGCTAGATTAGATGAGGGCAATGCTTGTGCTAAGTTGATCTCTAAGGGCTTTTTGATGCATTTCTTGTTTTTTGCACCTTGGCTGTAAAGAATGGGCCACCAAATATAGCTCCATAAAGTGCTTATGTTGTATATTTTAAAGCACTACTGCTCTCAGACCCTGATTCGGTATGAATGTTTTAAAATCTTCAGTTAACTGCTAACAATCTACCCAGTGATGAAAAAGATTTAATTGACTGAAATAATTAAAATGTTATGTTGGAGAACAATGATCTACAAAAAATGCTTTCAAATATATTTTAATGCTAAGACAGTTGGCTAATGTCTTTGAAACAAATGAGCTAATTCTTGACATAGTAGTTCTTGTAGCAATTACATACATACCCTCACTGGCACTTATGCCGTGTTTCAGAACTTTCATTTAAATGCATGTTCCAAGCCGATATCGATCCTTTTGTTTTACTTTGTAAGTTGAGTTTATATGTATTCTCATTATTGTGATTAGTTATAGGCTTCTGTTTATTATCAAATATAGCAGAATACAACAGAATCCCACTGCTCTTCAATATATTTGTACTATTATAAGTAAAATCTGTTTGAAGACCAATTTTTAATTAATACTGCACTGCATCTATTTAGAATTTTTCTTGGAATCTACTCAGTATGATTGCAATCTTCTCTTTTACCATTAATGTTTAATGTTTCATCTCATATTGACTGCTATTCCAAGTACCTTTTTTTCAAACAATGATCAGTGTAATGGGCAGTCACCTGACATTAAGTTTTTTTTAATAAGTTGTAGAGTTTGAGAACTCTTTAAATCTTCTCTTTGCCATCTTGGATTCTGTCTTTCTAGGCAATGATAAATGTATTGAGAAGTTAAAGCCCATGCATCTGAATGTTTTCCAGCAAGAAAGGCTTATTTAGGGGTTGTTAAAATTGGACAATCAATTGTATCCTCTCCAGGGATGGAAGATATTGTAATTGGCAGACATGATTGAGAGCTCTGAGAATGAGATCTTAAAGGAGCAGATATATTTACAGTTTAGATCCAATATTTTTCTCATTCTCCCTCTCTCAACTTCTTAATCTTAATGACATTTGACCCCAAGGCTACTTGAGCTGTTGGCAGTATTACAGCTGTATGCTATAGTAATTCCTACTAGAAAAACAAATAACAGATTTAATTAAAAAAAAAAAAAAATCAAGCTAATTGACTACATAGACGACAGAAGTTCATACATTTCCAGCAAATTTTCATAAAGGCTTACAAGGATAGAAAATGTAGTTATACAATTCCATATTACACCAATAAGCATTGTGTTAGTTTTGCATCGGTGTTTGGTTAATGCCATATGTGTGTGACCTTATATTTTAAAACCAGTAACAACAGAAAAAGAATAAAGAGAATGTGGAAAAGGGCCAAATGTGACCTTTTTGTCCTATTGTGGTACTGCACCCTTGATTATATATAAATAAATTTAACACACACAATGAATTGCAATAAGGTTCAACGAATAATAAAAATTATATGTTATTAAAAATATGTCCTTTAAATAAAATGTCTTTTAAGAAGATATGTAAAAGTCAAAGATGAAAATAAAATCCTACCTGTTGAAATGTTGTGTGTGGCCCTGCGTCTTATCCACTGAGGCGGTCCGCCAAACGAGCCTTGATGATGAGCAATATCCTGGTATCCGTAGAATGGAGAATGTAGATGCGCTGGTTTTGCAGTTTATGAAGCAAAAAAGAAAAGGGGAACTCCCCTAGTGTGATATGTTAAATGCTGTTTTGTGCAATTGTGCTTTTGTGATAACAAGAGTACGTTTAAAATAAGTGTACAGGTGAACACAGGTGATCGGACACCTATTGGTCCGTGATGACACTTAATCAAAAAACAAATTAAAACAGATAGTGGTGTTGATATATCAATATCAAGTAAGAGTGCTGGAGTGAATTTTTGGAAGCACAGATTGAATATATAGTAACTATAAATGCACTGGAGGCATTTTTGTCTTTCAGTGTTCCTGTCTATGGTTTCACAGCAAGTGATTTCTGTAGGTAACATTTAAAAGGAATTGGTCTTATTACTGGCAAATAGGATAAGAATATGGAGTAAACAGTAACCAGAAAAATTAATTTTATTAACTCATAGGTGCCACAGTAGAAAAGCAGGACCATTTTGTATTACATTTATAATCTGTTAATATATGGTGAAATTAGAGAACTGGGCTATTGAATTGGAGTATTCGATGGATACTTCACCAATCACAATAAGTAGAATATGTTATCTATTAAAAACTATGAAACAGAGCAGTTGTTTCACAAGACACATGGCCAGGTCAATGGAAGGCTCCAGTTTCCAATCAGTTACATTTACACCTCTGTTAGATGGAAAGTTTTGAATGATAAGAGATGGAGAAAAAAAGGCTAAAAAAGTATTAGGTAAAAGAAATCAAACTGAACCACTGAAAATAATATTCGACTATTTTTAAAACTATGACATTGTTTCTTTAAAGTTTGATGACCTTTGTCTCATGTTTTATCATTTAAAATGTAATGTATATTTATCTCTCAGTTCAAAACTCACGTGTTTTGTTTAGTGAGTTATTCATATTATTAAAATTATTAAGTAATTAATTGAGAGAAAAAAATAGTTATTAAAGCAAGGATCTTATGACATAAGATCATATGATAAGAGGTTTTATATCCCCAAACTAATTAGTACGTTTCATGTGCTAATAGCAGAAAGTATATCACCTGATTCTTGAAGTAGAAAGTAGTCATCTAAATTTTGCTTTTAACCTTTTCCTATCCAATAAATTTCCTGTTCCGCCCATTTAAATTCTAATATTTTTAGTGAAAAACGTGATATTAGACGTTTCATGCAAGATCAGTGAATTTCATCAAAGAAATTAGCAGGAAATAATTTGTCTCAAATATATCTGTAATATTGATGTCCCCTGCCAGGGGACCAAGGATTGGAATGGAATTTTTGGAATGTCCCCCTCTAGGGGACACAGGATGAGGAAAAAGTTAAGCGGTCATATAGTCTAGAGCCACACTGGTTGTTTTGTAGTTGATCTGGAAAACTAGTATCCATTGTTTCCTTTGGATAAGCCACACTACAGGATTATGGGGCGGGGGAATTCTTTAGTATAATCTAAAAGCTAATCTAATGGAAATTACAATTTATTATTATAAGGTCACCACCATGTGTGGATGTGTTTTTTCAAGCATTTTGATTAATACAGTATTCACCTGTGTCCAGATTTTTGGACTCTTTTGTTATCCTTCACCATTAGTAATGTGTGTTTGTTTGGTTATACTTTACAGGTTGTTCACATAAAAATGGTTACACCCCGAGGTTTAATTGAAAAAAGCTGTCAAGGTCCTCGGATGTCCACTGGACCAGATATTCACCACTTCATTATGGGATCTGAAGGTAAATGAGAAGGCAGTAAGGCAATACACAGGATGAAATGGAAAATGGAATGCTCAGAGTAGGCATGCCCCCATACTGTAATAATATCTCAGATTTTTACTGCTTGCCTAGGTTATGGAATGCTCAGAGTAGGCATGCCCCCATACTGTAATAATATCGCAGTTTTTTACTGCTTGCCTAGGTTATGGAATGCTCAGAGTAGGTATGCCTCCATACTGTAATAATATCGCAGTTTTTTACTGCTTGCCTAGGTTATGGAATGCTCGAAGTAG
>WMED01007965.1:0-17261 GCA_019650415.1 Pipa parva | reverse complement strand
CTTACTCTTGATATTTGGCTCAGTTGGCTAATAAGTTTGCCCACCACTGGTATAGGGTATTGTGTAGTACGGATAATTAATGTTGAGTATATATATTATTAGACATAGAGCTAAATATAATTAGGAACAAAATTGGGTTTGAGTTTAATAGACGACCCTTTAAGTGCAGGGTTTATTTTTGTATAGGTATGATTCAATATTATGTTGTTTTTCCCCTTGAATTAGGGATGTGCTAGTTCTACTATTCCTGTTAACCTATTATGTACAGGCTTGCCACTTCAAGGGTACAGTGTTGCTTTATCAACCACCCCCTGACCTGTACTTTGGTTCTAATGTTATTGTCTCTTTTCCAGATAACTTTATTCCTTGTTTAGGGTATCTTTTTGTTAGCTGTCTGTGAACCAGCTATGGCTCTGTACCAGGTTTTTTGGGCCCTATCCCTCCCAGCTTTGGACAAGTTCCTACACACCAGTGGACTAGTGGTCCTATGGACGTCGGCACCCTTAAGGTCCCTCCGGTCCAAGCTACACTTACACCCAACACTGCTCTCCCCAACCAAAGACAATATTCTCTTGGTCCAGTATAGGGAAATGCCACATCTGAGACTATTACTGAGGAGGAACATGCCCAGAATCCACACGCTGCAAGGCAGTCGGTACAACGGTTAAACACAGCATCTAGAGAATGAGAATAACATTTAAGTGACTGAAGTGACAGACGTGCTAAACACAATAGCAAAAACACTTAGACACTTAGAGATGAAACGCCCAATAAGAAAGGAAACTGAGGTACTGAACGTGGCCCTGAAATGGCAGACCCAGGACCGGTGGTCCACAGTAAGGATGGGATAATGACAGAGGAAAGTCAAAGGCTTACCATATGGCTGTAAAGTCCCATCTGTCAGATCACAACAGTAAGCACCATCACAACAAAATCACATCAGTCATTTCATTGAGACATATTCTGTCCCCTCAGAAGGAGGAGGTGGAAAATCATCAAACATAGCAGCATGCAAAATAGAGGAACACAACCCACATTAGTTAGGTTAGTCTTGCATAATTAACTACATTAGCATACATTAATGAAATGGGAACTTATAATAGTCCATCCTCTTTAACTATAACATCAATTAGAAACTACAAAGTTGATACCTAGTATACCATCTTGAATAGCATAAAAATTGAGTAAAATATTAGAGAACACAGTTCAGAAATCAGACACTATTGCTGAGAAAGAAACAGATCTTTTCCTCGGCTTAGCCAATCCAAGATCATGATGCTGATTCAAGAGTCTTTTCCTCGGGTAAGAGGGATGAGTTATATTAACGAATTCAGGTTCCAGTTCTTTCTTTGGTATAGTTTCCAAACTTATATTAATTGTATACCACTTATCCAGCTTAGGATATCAAATTTAAACTTGTTCCAGAGAAGTTAAGTAAATAGGTTACTATGGAATAGAAAAGAACCACTAGAACCATTAGAACACATCACACTGAATATTCAGGCATGATGGGAATTGAGAATCAACCAGGTCATACAATGACTCATTCTGCTAGTGCATGTTTAGTAATCTGATACTTTCCTTTCACTGCTACAATGCTGCAGCTTTGAATTCTGACCCAGACAGTGTCGATTTTTAAGACAGAGAATGTGAGAGTGGTGGGGGCGTGGCCTCATACTCTACAGGAAGGAGGAATATTTTACAGAAGGATAACAAGTGTTGCAGTGAAAAGGTGAATGAGGATTTCATTAATCGTTTTTCCACTTTACAATACTTTAATGGGGCAGTCTTTATAAATAGGGTTTACTTACACTTTAACAACATCACAACAATCTAACTTAGAGTTATATTACACGTAATAATTACGGGAAATCTTCTGATTCATAGCGTGCTCCAAAATCTGCTGGTAGTACTGCCAGTAGCCAGTACTACCGCTGCCGTTCTTGACCAATCGTACGAGTGGCAGTTGCCCACAGCAATGCTCGTAGTGCTCACGTATTTTGGAATGGCAATTCAGTGGCACCACATAAACAGTAGCAGTGCGCAATTGCACATACCTCAATGCAAGTGAGGGAGTATGCTGGAACCGAGCCAACGTAAAGTAAATTGTTCAGAGAAAAATTAAGTGTTATGATCGGAATACATAAATCAATTTTTCTAAATCTTCTTTTCTTTCCTTTATGCTTTCACCACCCTCTTACAGTTATTCATTGCCCCCAAATGCACCTGTAGCCATCACTGCCCCCTGGATCGCTGCAGCACCCACTTTGGGAATCACTGCTTTATAGGATATTTTTTGGTCTTTATTGCATGCTATATGTTTCTAGGTCCTGCAGCACTGCAGCTTTTTTTGCTTACCATTCATATATTTGTTTTCTACAGTGTGCTCACTCTATTTTTTCTACATAGTATTGCTTATACATGACTGGCATAACTGACCAAAATTATTTTTTTATGGTGGGATCCTAGAATGCCACAGTACCTTATGGAAAACAGAAAATCAGCCTACACATCTAGCTGAAAGATTCTGTTTATTAATTATTTGTTAGTGCTGATGGACATAAATGCTTTTGTACAGCAGCAGTTACTTATCAGTAGCGGTCAGAGCTGTGAAATTAAACTGATATAGGATAGAAGTCCAGTAATGCATCTCCCACTAAATAAACAATTTAGGCACCAATAATTATTTGCCTGTCCATATGTCTTTATTAGCATAATGTGTTTTTCAGTAGGATGTTCTTTCTTTCTCTTGACCTCTGCCTTTTCAGAAGTTCCATTTGGAACTTAAAGCCTGGGATTTTAATGACTGGAGAATTCAGAGTAAACCAATCAGAATCCTGCAGGTGTGTAACCTTTGGGGTTATTCATCAACAGGGCAATCAATTATAGAGGTCTAGTAACCCATAGAATCAATCAGAATTTGTCTTTCAAAATTCTAGTTTCCTTATACCAGTAAATGCTAACAGCTGATTGGTTGCTATGGGTTACTAGATTGTCTGGTTAATGAATTCCCCTATTAGAGTTAATGACCACCTGCTTCTTTCTGACAGTTTTATTTCATGATTCTAGAATCAGTAGCATGAAATTCCATATTTACCAGCTGGAGAGGAAGTATGTTTAAGAGGAGGCGCTTCTGACAGGAAGTGACAATAAGTTAAATGACACTGAAAAAAAATTAAATACATTATATTGCAAAACTTTTATTAAACACTGACAATTTTTTTGGCAAATAACTGTTGCAGACTGGACTGTTTCTTTAATATATCACATGCACAGTGCCAGCTCTGCCATTAAGCAGAGTAGGCAAATGCTAGGGGCGCCAATAGTATTTTTTTTTTTTTACAGTGCCGGCCAGCTGGGAGATTGCTGCAGCCACGGCTCAACTTTGAATCTCCCAATTGGCAGCTGCGGCGGCAGTAACCTCCCAGCCGGCCGGGGTGGGGGGGTGTCACAAGGGGAAGGCGCCGGGGGGGGGGTCGCCAATAGGGCCAGAGCCACCTCTGCACATGCATATTACTGCCATGGATCTTAGGAAATCCACAAGGGGTTACCATGGAAATTGGGTCTCCACTAGAGGAACTATAGTGTACCCAGAGCCTGTTACACCTCTGGAAGCACTAAGGCATGCAAAAGTGAAGGATACAGGATAAAGGTGGTACATCTTATAGAGGCATTAAGGTGTACGGTGCACAAATGTAGGAACAAGGAGTGTGGGGAATCAGGAACAAATATGACTTGAGGAAGGAGTGAACCTTCTGCACCATCTAAGCCTAAGGAAGCACTGGTCTTCTCTCTGAAACCATCGTGGTGGAAGCCTGAAACAGCTGAACTGCAGCTGGATCACTTGGAACAGCTTAGAACTGTAACTCACAGCAGCCCTGGGCACACGCTAAAGTATAACTCACAACACTCCTGTGTGGGACTAAATGATCCTCTCCTGTTATACAGTGGTAGGCTGCAGAGACATACTGGATGCTGGCTTGACTGGCTGCAGTACTAGCTGAGAAGCCACTCTGGACCTGCAGATCCCTTTAAGGCAAGCACCAATAGACAAGCAGATACTGTATAGCTGAACAAGTTGAACAGGTTGAACAGAAATCCAGCTTAAAAACCAATTGCTTTAAATCACCTAATTTTAACATAGATATTTGAGTGCTGTGCTAACTACAGCACTCATATTTCACATGTGGCATCAGCCAACCAGGATTGGCTGAGAACCCGGAAGCACTGGGTTATACTCAGCCCCAGTGTTTGCCGGCTGTCAGATGTACTACGAGCCACGGTGCACTTAAGGTAAGTGCTGCTCATGAGAATTACAAGCAATATACATTTATGAAGATAACAGGTGACTCTGCTTACTTTTTGCTGAACTATAAAACGCAACACCATTTAACAACAAATGGATACAGTGCTCTACTGTGGTTTGTTGCCCCTAACACTTGGGCTGCCAGATATCGCATATCCCTGCTTAACAGCATTATGCAAATATTATGAGACGTACTAAAATGAATGAGGAATAAGAATGAGCAAAAAGAATGAACATTGCTAACATTGGAGTGTCTCTAAAGCAATTGAAATCCATTAAGATCCAGTGACATGCATGACACTCCAATGTTAGTAATGAGCATTCTTTTTGCGCATTCATTTTAGTATGTCCCAAATATCCCCTTCTCTAGGCTGTATATGATTATAAATATTGTACATTGATCTACGACATTAGTCATCATTTCCCTTTAAGCAGGAAATACTGGACAGAAAAATCTGACATCTTATATCTTTTTTTTTTTTTTTCTATCTATAGAAAAGTTATTTTTAAAGAAAAAAAATCAAATGACTCTGCTATTTCTGGCACTAAGCAGAACAGAAATTTGGTTATGTTTTTGACTAATAGCGTTGCCTGGCCACTGGAAGGAGAAATTGTAATTGCATATGCTGTCATTTGTCTTTTCACAGGGAAGAAGAGACAGGTGATTTCTTTGACAGAATGAGAAGTGTGCTTCAGAAACAGGAGAGCATGCAGCGATACTGGAGGACCGAGGTAGTATATGCTTAGCTGTTTGTCACATAATGATAGGGACTTTCCTAAAATAGCAATGGTACAGATCAAAGAACTGATGCATAACTTCATTATACATTAACTTTAATTGTGAAAGAGAAAACCAAAGAGGTAGAGCAGCAAGTTACTTATAATATACTGCACCAGGTGCGTTGTGAAAGAAGGAAACTCAGTAAGAAATTATCATTTACTGAGAGAGAATGAACACGTTCCATTGAAGCAATTGCAGGTGTGAAGGAAATAAGTGCTTTGCCCCCGAGACCACTTTGGAAGGCAACTGAAGGCCAAAAGAAATGAATGCTTCTTTGCTTTTACCTAAGTCGTAGGAGTTGCTGTGATGTAGGAGCCAAGAGGTAAAGCAGCTTTGACACAATGTTAAGGGGCAACAATTTATAGTAATTCCCCCATACAAACCATTGTTAGTTGTACATGAAAATATAATGCACAGTAGCGGTAGAATTTGCATAGAACTTCCTGTAAAATATATACCTTTTTAACTGAATATTTCTGATGTCAGAACTAGCCATTTATAGCTTAAAGCGACTATCACCCCACTTCTCTGTTTAAAAAGATAATTTAAATAACTCTTTGATGCTTCATCATCTTCTAGAGCAGGGGTCGGCAAACTTTAAGGCTGAGGGAGCCATATACGTGCAGCTCTCTTAGCCCATTAGAATCCGGAGCTGCTGACGTCATATAGGTGACGTCAGCGGCACTTGATTTGCTACCAACCTGGAAGCCAGTGATGTCAGCGACTCCAGATTGGCTAGCAATTCAGAAGCGCTGAGAGAGCTTGCAAGTGAGCTCTGGCAAAGAGCCAGATGCGGCCATCAAAAGAGCTACATCTGGCTCAAGAGCCATTGGTTGCCAACCCTTGTTCTAGAGTGACTTCTCTACCTCTTTACATAATTTTCCAGGAAACTAAAAGCCATATGACCACCAACTAGCTGTTTATACCCTCTTGTGAGTGGCATGGCAATATGGGAACTGAAGTAATTTCATGCAAGATAAAGAATTATACTACAACCTTAATCCACAGCACTTTGGGTGATAAAACACCACAAGCAAGAGCTGAAATCAGAAAAGAAAATAGAAATTCCGCTTTAAAAACAATGCTTATGAAGTAGAATAATAGGTTTCGCAGTGTAATTCTATTTTATATTAAAGATCATCTTGGAGTTCCAAGTCCTGTATAAACTTGCTTTAATATAGTTATGGAACTCCTTAGTGACTATTATTATCCTTTTAAATTCCAGAAGGGTATACATTATCCTTTATATAATGGGTCCTAGTAATATATATTACTCTTTATTTTAGCCAATGATACAAAAAAGCAAAGTAATGGCAATGTAATTTACAATATATGTAAAGAACACAGGGAAAAAGTAAAATAAAGGATATCAGTCAGGGTGATTATATAGTCCGCTAGTCCAGAGGTATATATTTATTTTAAAGCAGGAATGCATAGCTCAATTTTACCAGTTCCAGGCTACATATCCAGGCAAAGGATTGTTGTTCTTGTCCCAGAATGACTGAGAGTATCCATGGAAACTGCATATTTTCAGTTTATATCAGTGCAAATTTTTCAAATTTCTGGCAGCATCTGAATACAAACATCTGCGCTGCCATATTTATACATTATACACCAATTTAGCACTTACATTATTTGCCCGAGGTCAAATTTTATTCTGAGGCTGGAGTCGGTTCACCAAACATATGTTGCACCCCTCACCCCCCCAACTCTAAAGTTTTGCAGTGGGAACATTTATCTGTTATATTCAGTATCTCAGTATCTGCACCAGTGTTTTCTTTGTGTTTTTTACCATGGCAGATTTGGCCTCATCACATTTGTTTAATCATTTTTAACAAAAGTATTTTGGTAAATTTACACAGTATAATATTTGTATATCATGTAAGTTGTTTGATAATACAGTTGTAGACTATATTGCTGATGGAGTTTTAGCATTATGCATGAACTTATCATCCAGAGTTAAACTGTCCCACCAGAGGATCCTCCCATGGGCTCCAGTTTTGGGGTCCCAGGCCTGGTTGCCATAAAGCATCTCTTTTAATATTTGTGGATCTCTAGTCCTTTTGTAATGTACTGACAAACCAGCAATTTATGATAATCTGGTGCACATGACAACTTTATCTAGTAGGCTGTGGTCCTGCAATCTGCTTCTCTGTGGGCACCAAATTCCTTAGTCTGGCACTGTTACCAGCCATTTAAGATGTCCATTGTTTTGGAATTAAACTGCTAAACAAGTGCTGCAAGGGCCACTTTTTATTCCTTTTTTGACACTAAATAATAAAGTGTTTATGGAAATAAAAAAAAAATCATATATTTTATTTGACCACCGTTTTGTATAATCATCCTGTCTAAGAATTAAGCCTTCTATTGCTGTGTCTCTCTCTTGTTTAGTAAATAATATCTAAAATCTGACTGTAAATCAGAAATGTGAATTTTACTGCTCAGAGCCCAATATTAGGCTTGTTGTTAACCAATATATAATTTAAAGTGTAAGTAAACCCTATTTATAAAGTTTGCCCCATTAAAGTATTGTAAAGTGGAAAAACGATTAGTAAAATCCTCTCACCTTTTCACTCTGCAGCACTTGTTATCCCTCTGTAAAATATTCCTCCTTCCTTTAGAGCAGGGGTCAGCAACCTATGGCTCTCAAACCAGATGTGGCTCTTTTGATGGCTACATCTGGCTCTTTGACTGTATTGAGCGGTGCTCACATGCAAGCACCGCTCGTTACAGTCTGCTCGCTAATCACTGGCAAGTGCTGTAGAGACAAAGCTCTCTCTGCACTTGTGGGTTGCTAGCCAATCCGGAGCCGCTGACGTCACATATCACTTCAGCAGTTCCGGATTCGAAAGGGCTGAACAGAGCTGCATGAATATGGCTCTCTTGGCCAAAAAGGTTGCTGACCCCTGCTTTAGAGTAAAAGACCGCTTGCTCGCTGGGGGAATCATAAATACCAGCGGTGGTGACCACACATGCGATAGATTCACCTCCGCTGCCATAGACCTTGCAAGCCTGCTTTTTTTTTTTTAAAGAAATGTTTTAACTTTATATTCCATTTATAATTAAGATTAAATCATATTTGTTGTGTGCATATCTGTGTGACTTTCTGCAGGGTGTGTTAAATAACAGCATGCCACCTCCTCCCGAAAATGTTGGAGATCACAAAGCAGTAGAGAAGCTGGCGCTGAGTAAGAGAGAGGTAATCTTTGTTTCTCTGGTTGTTCTGCAACAGAATTAAGTTAATTTAATAATTAAAAAAAAGAAGAAGAAACTCATTTCAAATTGTTATTTCTTTAACAGAATAGTCAGGCATGCTGGGAACTGGAGGCTGAAGATTGCATTAGGGCTTGTCTATCTTTTACTACAAATGAGTACATTTAATATAACAGGTCACATGACATATGCTCATCTCATCATTCCCGGAAGCGTAAACCTTTTTATAATGACCTCCTTCCTCTCCCTTATTGGCTGTGCAGTCAAAGCATAAGTTACACTGCTTTTCATTGAATGAGCAGTTATCCTGAGGCACGTAACACACACAGTATTAAAATATATGTAATTTGGTTATTTAATGTTTTTTTCATTCCGTACTTCCATGCATTCTTAGAGGAAATCTTATCACTAACGGTTAATCTTAGTCACAAAATAATGTAGAAGATTTTGCCTCTTCAGTTTTTGCCTTAAAATGATTTTACGTTTTATTTTGGATGTCCTCTGCTTAAGTTGCATGATCTGAAGTCCTGTTTTCCCTACTTTAAAAAGTATAAGCCCAGAGAAGAGTCACACAGCTTCTCCCTATGTTTCCAAATACATGAGTATTGGTGATACTTTTTATATGTTTCCATAACTCTGATTATTCTGCCACCGATGTACGTTAGAGAAGTCTCTGATGAGTGTGAGCAGCAATCTCTGTACAAGCAATGGAAGATAGTGAACTCACTATACTCATTCCCCTAGCTTCACCAGTTGCATGTGGAACCCCAGTGAGTTAGATGCAATGGATATGCTTTAGATGGTTTATTAACTGTACCTTCAGATATGAGTTATACAGCTTCCTTGGATATGACATAAAGTTGATTGAAACAATATAAAGCTTCCTGGAATTACATATAGAGCCTCTGGAAAGAGATGTAGAGTGGCTGGAATGGGGTATAGAGTCTCTGGAATGGGGTATAGAGTCTCTGGAATGAGGTATAGAGTCTCTGGAATGAGGTATAGAGCCTCTGGAATGAGGTATAGAGTCTCTGGAATGAGGTATAGAGTCTCTGGAATGAGGTATAGAGTCGCTGGAATGAGGTACTGTATAGAGTCGCTGGAATGGGGTATAGAGTCTCTGGAATGGGGTATAGAGTCGCTGGAATGAGGTACTGTATAGAGTCGCTGGAATGAGGTACTGTATAGAGTCGCTGGAATGGGGTCTAGAGCTGCTGGAATGAGGTATAGGGGTCAAAGAAAATTCTTATCTCCAGCTCTGTGTTACATGTCTGCTGAACAGGAAAAGACTGCATAAAGGGATGTGACCTCACAGAACAGGACGGATTGTGGGAAAAACAAAGGCATATGGGATATGCAGTACTTATTAATAGCTTATCTAAACAAACATGACAATGGCCAGTAGATGGCAGCAAAGTATAATAAGCATGGAATGCAACAGCTAAAACATTAAATACAACCTAAATTAAATGGATCCCTGTTGGGAGACT
The DNA here is from genome assembly GCA_019650415.1 of Pipa parva. Taxonomy (NCBI): domain Eukaryota; kingdom Metazoa; phylum Chordata; class Amphibia; order Anura; family Pipidae; genus Pipa; species Pipa parva. The sequence continues at coordinate 7,471 of WMED01007965.1, read as the reverse complement.
TAGGGGCTAATTCACCATTGTGCGTAGAGAGCTGTGAAGCCTTCGGCTCACTTCGCACATGGCGTTATGCGCCCGCTGATGTCCTGCACGCGGACATCAGCGAGCGCATTAAAGGAATTTCAGTCTCGGCGAGAACACTCCAGTATGGACTGTGAAGAACCATTAAGATACTGAACCTATGCCACTTTGTAAGTGTTGACCCATCACTTCAAGAATCAGTGTTAAACCTGGATCATGGGCATTTGAGCTGCAGGACCATGAGGATATGATTGCAAACCATGGGAACCTCAGAGATTCCAAAAGTATACTTAAATGTGTGGAAAGCTTGGTCATCTGCCTTTTATCAGTTATATATTACTGTGGACCTGTTTTTCATCATGGAGTTTTAGAAGCTGCACTTGCTGACCTCTACTTTTTTATCTCTCTCCATATGACTTGGGTTAATCAGAAGCCCTGTTTACTAGTATGCTGCTACATGATGGTTTTTAACTGTATTGCACAGTAATAGGGGGACATTTATCAAATTGGTGCTAACATAAAACACAACTAATTTATGATGATTAGGACACCAATAATTGGAAATTGTTAACATTTTTACACAAATCAGTCAGTCAGTGTACAAAAGACACAAAATGGAAAGTGTCCAAGTTATGGGGTAACCAAACAATTGCAATGACATACTTTTTGTGTTTGACTAGGCATGTAACAGATTTACAAAATATGCAAGGGACTTTGACAACAGGGGAAATCATTTATAGAGGTCAGTAACAACCAATCAACTGTTCTAATTGATTGTTATAAGAGAACTAGAGTTTTGAAATCCAACCTCTGATTGGTTGCTATAGGTTACTAGATCTCTCTAAAGTTTGCCTCTGAGGAATCTCCCCGTTAGTGTGTTCTAAAGGAACCTCACTATATGATATAGCTGTTGACCTTGGGTGCAGTCCTACTACTTCTACCTTGCTGGAATTGACTAGGAGAAAAAAAAAAATCAGTGTTAGGAATAACAGTGACCCCTAATTGCCACTGGAGTGAAGAAGAAAAACTAATGAAGCAATGTAGTTCATTCATCACCTTCTCACCAGTACAGTCTTAAGATTGTGCCCCATTCATGTAAACAAATGCTCAGGGCGATGATGAGATGAGGTTCTTTAACCTATTATTAAAGTGTATAGAAGATTGTTATTATTAGCAGGAATCTGACATTTCCTTTAACTTTAGCAATGCCGTAATTACATTTCCTTTCTCTTTTAAAGATAGAGATGTTGTATGAAGAAATCCTCTATACACTAGTGTACATGGCTGGGGTTCCTTCCTCTGAACATGTTGCTAGTGAAGACGAACTGTTTCATTATCTTCAAAAAGTACGTATTTTCCCTGCTATCCTTATCAAGTTATGAAATCACAATATCAGAATTTTTGATTTTTATTAAATTTTCTCCTTAGAACAAGTGCAATGTTTAGTGCACCCTACAGCATAAAAATTCATGCCCCATTCTAGTTTTAAAAGAAGGGAAATTCACATAGACTGTTTTACCAGAAGCTGTAATAAGCTTTGCTCCATCTGCTTTGTTTGATATGTTAGATATGTATTGCTGGTTCCTCTGTGGAAAATCTGTACACTCCCAGATGACAGGGCTGCTGTTAGCTAAATGATCAAATATATAGTATATATGGATTGACCAGGCAGCAACATTTATCTACTGCAGGTTCCTGTATAGGCGCCAGGCTTTTAGGTACATTTAAAGCAAAAACAACTTTTAACTAATCAATACTCTTTGAAAAACAGGTTGAAAATATTAATCCAGCTACGCTGATTGTCAAGAACTTTGTGTGGTGACATTTTTGTAATGGGTTTCTTGTCCATCAGCGGCACTGAAATTTATCTTAGCTAGTCTCTTGAGGTGATGTCTCACAGGAAAATGGCAGTGGATTCTATTTTTAAAATTAGTGCAGAATTTTATACCTCAAGATAAAATAAAAACATCACAGAGTGTGTTCCTTCTGATAAAGTTCAGTTAGTGGAATCGGTATTGATCTTTTGAGGGTCATGAAAATTGCTGAAACCATGTTAGGAGACTTTCCTAAGAAACATATTTTTATTGTTGACAAAGTTTATGTACCATACAGCAGCTTTTGGATGACTTTTCAGCCTTTCTGTTACTCTCATGACTGGAATTTATTTTTTATTTATACCTGACTGGGCATTTCATAAACTAAAATGAGGAGTTTGTGCTCCTAATCAATGAAAATGATGAGGCATTTAAAACATCCTTAACTGAGCGTGCATGGTCTACTTATTTTTCTTTATTATTTTACTTTGACTTTATTGATTTTTTTTAAACTGAGGTTAACATAGAGATAAATTATATTAGAATGATAGCAATGACATTTGACATACAGCTGTGGGGAAGGGATAAATATGGTATGCATTCCTGAAATACTGACTTTTGTCATCAACATGAAATAATAAACAGGAAAACAGAGCAAACTATAAAGCTAAATGGGGTTTGTTTACTTAACTAATCAAAAATGGTTGCAACCAGAAGAAAGAAAAAAAACGCAAAACAATTCAAGTAAAAATTCAACTTGAAAGAAAAATGTAACCAGCATTATGTAGGTAGAGCTGGATTATGCACAAGGCACCCATAAACCCATTATAGATATGCAGTTGGAGGAAGGCTGGGCCCTGACCATTTATCTGCCTAGGTCCCCACTGTCTTAATCCATCTCTGTATTTAAGAATACGCTCCATGCCAATTCTAATGAGAATTGTTTTCTGGTGTTCCTGGTACTTCAATCTCCGCTCTTTTAACCTACCTCTTACCCTGACTTGACACATGTAAACATTGACTTCTTTGTCATGTCCCTGTCTCATTACTCCTCTAGCATTCAATTCATCTGGTGCATTAAAAGAAAGTCCACAATGCATTTAACCTATTAAAGAAAGCAGTGTAGGCTAATCTGGGTTCCATTCTATTGTCTGCCAGTTCATGCAACAGTATTAATTTGTATTTAAAGGATAATTGTTACCTATGTCTTACTGTGTACATTATAGCATTATGTATTGTAGACTGTAGAGGAACCAAGTTGGTATGAAAATAAGTTTAGGAATATGTTGATACTAATAAAAGATACAGAGTTGTCGTGGTGCTTTTGAAATGCTGTTCATTTTCAATTATTTACTCATTGCAGGTTTTTGGAATGGGCATAAGTGACCATGAGGCAATACTTCAGCATGTTAAGGAGTCCAAGGTACTGTCAGTAATGATTTATACTGTTGCCCAGTTTTACTCGGAAGTGCACTAGAAAGTTCCAAGGTGTCCAGGGAAAATGTTCTCAACAAATGTTGTAACATTAATGCCGTTAAAGGAGGCTTATCCATAATTGTATCACCAAGTGCTTTTTGATACACTGCATTAATAGTAGGGTTGTATGGCTTGACTACTACTTGATATTGTGGGTTTACTACTTTGTAACTGTTCTACAGAGGTAAATATTAACATCAGCCAGAAATGGAATGTCAAGCAAAAGGTAGTGCTACTGAGTAACATACACTACATGGCCAAAGGTATATGGAAACTCCTCTTGATTATTGAGTTCAGGTGTGCACCCATTGCACACACATGCATAAAATTAAGCACATTGCCATTCTGTCTCTATGAATAAACATACCTAGCATGCCTTAGGATGGACTTTGCCGCAACATAGTTTGAACATTTCTGATCTACTAGATCTGCCAAAGTCAGCTATAAGTGTTTTTATTGTGAAGCTGAATCATCTAGTACAGTGGTCAGAAAATTCGGCTTGGGAGCCACTTGCGGCTCTTTAGCCACCTTGTTGTGGCTCGGAGCGCACTGCCAAAGCCACGCCCAAGCCCTGCCCATGACCGACAATGGCTCTTCTGATTGGCTGTCAGTGGTTATCTGGTCAGGAGAGGGCACGCCTCCCTCCTCCAGTGGCTCACAAGATGGTTGTCGCCGCTGGAGGAGGGAGTGAAATGGCTCCCTTCTCAAACAACTTTGCCGACCCCTGATCTAGTACATTAATGGCATTGGTTTACAGCAGTGATAAGTCTGCAGAGCCACTGAGCTCTTGAGGTGCTTTGAATTCGGATAAAGACTTGGAATATTAAGCATTAGGCAACATTTTTATTTTTCCTGAAATTAAATAAAAAGTCTCTGCCTGGGCTTGACAAGGCCAGCTGTGCCAGGGGTCACAGAGACTTTCCAACCTTAAAGAGGATGCAGTAGTGCTGCTGGTTCCGCCTTGGATCCAGTTACTGGTAATAACCTTACAAGTGAATAGCAAAACAATCAAAGCACTCAGACTATTTTTAGAGGGTTACCCCATCTTTCTGACAGTGATACAGTGTTTGCAGGTGGCGTTCTTCCTTTACCACCTTTGTACATGAAAGGAGATGTTTATACAATATTTTTTACCACATAAACTTATTTTTCTTCTCCACTAATGAATACGATGGTTTGTTTATTTATACAGTATGTGCTTAGCTAAATAATTACCTTTGATAAGCAATAATGTACAGAGGGGATGGGGCTTAGGACCAATAGGACCTATGACTGATGGGCTCAGCGAGGCTTACACATGCTCAGTCAGGGGCTATGCCATAGCCATAAAAGAAATACCAAGGACTGTGGTCCTAAGCCTCAGTAGTGGCAGAGATGTATTTTTTAGTTTCACTGAGAAACAAAGCCCCCCTGTCTGCTACAAAGGGCTGATTGAGCTAAACGCATAATGGCTATGTCAGTCTATGGCTTCAGCTTCCCTGAATAACTTAATCATTGGACACATTAATTTTAGCATGATTGGTTAACTAACATGTTTCAATTAATCAAAATTTGATTTAATCAAAATAGAGGAAAGAAAATCTCAACAATGCTGGGATCTAGTTAATAACAAACTCATTATTGTAATAACCTGTGTAGTGTTACCGGTACTTACTGTATGTTGTGCATTTAATTTAAGTCTCTGACAAAAGTTAGATAAAAACATAGCATCCCTTTAAATCTCTCCCCCCCCCCCTTCCCTGTAAAGAAAATGTAGCACTTGTAACACTTCATGCAGAATGCAATATAGTCATTACTGAAATAAGTTGTCTATCACCAGTGAAGAGATTGAGCAATGATGGTTATTTCTCTAAGCAAGACACGACTCTCACCTAGAAGTGGTAAGAGCAGTCGAGCTAATTCCCAGCCAAGTATCACTGTCACCCAGTATCACTTTCTGAGTTTTGTGAATGTCAGTAATGATAAGAAAGTGTAAGAAGGAATTAACTATTCTTTCTCCAGAAAGGGGTCTGGTTTCTACCACTTAATAAAGGGATCTAATGAGTATTTTATTTCTCTGAAAAACTGCCATCTAAAACCACAAAGCTTCATAGCACTGACAAGTGTATTCTTATATAGGGACTAGCAAACACTGGACATTTGTGGCATATTGATATGGCTTAGCTATTGGGAGAGAGTAATAAACATTCTCAGAACAAAAAAAGGTTTTCTTTTTTTCTAAATATCTTTTTAATATAAAAGTGTGAGATTATTCCAGGGATACAGGGATTTTAATGTTATAGCAAAGGTTTTAATTTACCACCTCCAGTTTATTTATATGCCGCTGACATATTACAAATATTAGTCATTCACTTCTTCAGGGTTTACAGGCCTATTTCTATTCATGATATTGCAGACTAGAACCAGCTTGATCAGACTTCATATAACTTCCCAGAATGCCTTTGGTTTGTAGAGTTGAAGGAAACCCTTGTAAGCATGAGAGAAGAATATAAATCCATTTATATTGCTTGATCCAACTCCTTCCGACAAGTCTGAGTTGCATGCTGCTAGTTCAGTGCAATCTCACTAGTTAGTTTCAGAAAATTACATTTTTCTAGGAACGCAACTGTCAGGCCTCTGGGGTAGAACACATGCAATACAATCATGAGAAACCCCAGTAGTGCGTAACGGTACTTGGGGATCCCTCTTTCTTTATGTATAGCAGTGCTTACTGTAGGGATCTCTTTTTCTGTATAACAGTACATGGAGGACACTTCCTATAACAATAAATGGGAATCATTCTCTCAGTACTTTGGAAACTCTTTCTTTATGTATAGCAGTACAAAATGTAGGGATCTCTTTCTTTGTATGACAGTACAAGGAGATCTCTTTCTTGCATTGTTATAATAGTGAGGTATTGTAGGATAATAAGGACAAGTGGAGTTGTCTGCGTTTTGATATGAAAACTTCCCAATCATGAAGACCATACCTAAGAATAAGTTGACAGAAGATTGAATGGTTAACAGTCACTACTGATCTTAAAATCTAGTTTCCCTAAACAATTGCAAACACACCCTATGGCCAGCTTAGTCAGACCTCATTAACCTAGTTTATGTTTATGGATTGCGGGAGGAAACTGGAGTTCCTGGAGGAAGCAGACACAAGTGTAAAGAAGAACTAAACTTTGGCTTAATCCCTTAATAAATCAATAGATATCTTGTCTGATAGATAAGAACTCACTAAAACATGTAAGACTGAGATCTGATTCACCATTAAAAAGTTATGATTTCCCGCATTGCAATGTTCCCTGGCAGTACAAGGCATCCATTTTCCTGTTATAGACACACTCCCTCCCTATCTCAGGCTCATACACACCAATGTCTGAGGCACAGATCTTCATAGATCTAATGTGTGTGAGTTTTATAAGAGAGGAAGGGGCATGTCTAATACAGCAAAATGGATGCCTTGTACTGTTTTATTTCCATTTTATTGCCTATTGCAATCCCCCCCAAGTCCATGAAAAATTGTCTTTCATGAAATTGATCTGTGTTGCAAGAAAGGTAAAGGCCCACTGCCATACAGGAAGCAGGTCAAGATCCTATTCCATTTGATTTAAATAGAACTTATTGGAAATTCGGAAAAATCTAAACCTTATTGATTGATTTTCTTTCTTTTTTTAACTTATAGGCTGTTTTTAATCTATTTTAAATACTATAACTCCACTAAAATATATAGGAAATGTTTCACGCATTTCATGCTTGCTTTGTGTGACTCAGTAAGCCTATATGAGCATAAGCATATTAACATTAACATTTACATTATGCCTCACTATAAATATGTCATTCATTTATTAGCAAGTAGGGCTCTAGCTGATACATCAAATACTACGTGGAAGCATTTGGTAGACTGTGTTTTCCCTCATCTTTACACAGCTAAGATGACCGCATTGGGGGTTGTTTGAAATGGAAATAAATAAATTACTTTTCCACATATTTCATATAAAATAATACTTATTTTGTGTAATTTTTTCTGTCTATTTGTATAAGCTAAGGGCCGAGACACATCTGTGCTGGTACTTTCAGTGGCATTTACAGATTTGACTCATGTTCTTCAAATAATGATGATCACTAAAATCACATGACTGAACATACAGTGGGGTAAAAAAGTATTTAGTCAGTCACCAA